>JARHVA010009131.1:157500-255000 GCA_037957365.1 Torreya grandis
AGAACGAATGAATGTAATAAATGGAGAAAACTGTTTAGTGGCTAAAGTAGTGGTTAACTTAAACACCCCTATGTTTAACGCTCCCCACATATTAATACTTTGATGATTGATCAAAATACATGTAATTCTCCCATGATATAATTGTGTGTGTGAATTACTAGTATAATGATATATGTTGGTGTAATCCTAATGTAATGAAGTGCTTAAACAATGTCTTATGACCTTGGAGGTGTATTTCAACTTAACTTAGGGCTACTTAGGTTATATGGACTCAAAGTTGTGATTAATAGGTTCTTTCCACTCAGTGTATAGTTAGAATAAATAATATGTTTTCAATATGAAAACATTTTTACATCTCATGAAAAAATGAATGGAAAACATGACTATATAGTGGTATTTTAGGAAATTATTTAAATTAGACTTTTAAAATGCATAATATGAGCTATAAGGTGAGTTTTAATTTGACAAATTAGCCATTTATTGGTGTGAGGATAAAATCAATGTCTTTGGACACTATCAATGAGCAGGATAGTCCTAAAGGAGTGGCATTGTTTGAGGAGAAGAGAAAACTAAAATGTAATTGTGGAATAGTATAATAATAATTTTAGGATACATGGAATGAATAATTGGAATACCAAATGTCAAAATTACTTAAACATAAGGATCATTTGCATTGAATTATAGGTATAGCCATTTAAAACCATGGAACTAAGCATGAGCTCATTGTGTATAGGGAATTGTCATAAGTTCACTATTTTAGCATTTAATTTTGTTTTTAGTGACTACAAGATGTTTTGTGATGTCATATGTTTGATGATTATTAATTTGCGTTGATATGGAGATTTAACTTGTTGCTCTTGTTTTTATGGATTTATTGTGTTTATTATTGTCGAAGTCATATTACTTACTAATGTTGTGATAAATAAGTGATAATTTAATTATGGAAAATAATAAAATAAATATAATTATGTGCTCAAATAAAAAATAGTGTATTGAAGGAATTACTTTTTAACTTAACATTTATTCAATTGTGTTAAATTATAATTTATAAGAATAGATTGTGAGTCATGGTTTAAGATATTAATTATATAATTTATTTATATTTTTTATAATATGCCTTTAACATCTAATATGGATGGGATCTTCTTATATGTGCTTTAAGTATGTATTATTCTACGTAGAAGAAAAATGGAAACCTCAATTGTTCTATGTATGATATATTTTGGGTATATAAGACTCAAATTATGCTCTTTAAATGTTGAAATAAGATTTTTTATTTAAAAAATTTATATAATAAAGGTTTCTATTATTTATCATTCTTCATTATTTCTTGAGAAACAACATTGTGTTCTCCTTGTGTTATTATTAAGGAATCATCCTAAAATTTTTGATGTCAAATATATTTTAACCCATTTAGTAGTGTAGCCTGAAAATCAAAAGAATTAAATGTAGAGTGAAAATTTAATTAAATATTATAATGTTTTATTTACTTAATATTATATTTGTTCTAAAATTAAATTGTTTCAAACATGGTTGTCCAACCAAAAAAAAAAAAAAAAAACTTTTTTTAGTAGTTGAATGTGTGTTAGTAAGTGGGCCCTCACATAATGGAAATAAAGATAGTGAAGAAATATGTACATTTCAAGATGAGGTGGAAGAATAATGTACCTTGAAAACCCAATCAATACAATATAAAGTAAAAAAGTACTCAATTATTTAAATATTTAATATTATATTTGTTATAAAATTAACTTGGTTTAAAATGGTTATAAAACAAACAAAAATATACTCCCTGTTATGATAAGTTTAATGTGTGTTAGGAAAATAGGAAGTAGATTACACGAGGTTTGATCTAGGTTGGCACTGAAATAAGCAATGAATTAAAAATTAATATGCCATTACATATAAATGTGGAAAGGATCTAAAATATAATATTCCAAGTTTCACAAATAGTATCCTTGAAAATTTACTAAAATTGATGATTTAGTGGCAACTAATAGGAGTCTAAGGTGTCTGAGACAAGTATAAATTAGAACGTTGGCCTCTCATTTTAGGCAGTATGACATTAGATATATATTATAGTTTTAAAGCTAATGAGTCATGTTAGCGTAGATGATAAGAATAGTTAAATCGGTTACAACTATTTCATTATTTTTAGTTGTTTATCGGTCTCTCCCCATATCGTTCGGATCTCTTTTCTATTTTTTGTAGTGTCGTTGTGGTCTATTTTCATGAATAAAACATCAGAATTTAATGGTTTAATTACAATCTGGTATCAGAGCTTTCTAAGAGCCTGATAATTAAAGCAACGGTTTGGCATGAGGAATAGCACAATAGATCGTGAGAGAAGAGCTAGGTGTGCTGAATATATAGACAACATGGGTAAGAGCTCCATTAATGTCAAGAAAGGCTAATGTGGAGAACTTTGTCTAGCCTATGTGGGAGAAGAAGATGTCAGGGAAAAAAGTATGCAGATCTATTCATTGAAGGAGTTTTTTATCTGTTATAGTTGCTAAACCCTGCAAAGATAGTGAGGTTATCCTCTGATCTTATTAAAAGCAGCTGAGCGATGTAAAAAGAAGCAGATTATTATACGCTACAGTCAAAGAAAGCAAGTCATTGTAGTTTTTAAACACACTCTGCAGAAGGACGCGGTAGAATTCAAATAGTGCTTATTTTACTAAAGAAGAAAGGTGGTGCTCATAAACAAAAAGTTTGTGCACAGGCTGTTTCCAGAATTTTTTAAAAACGGAAAAAAAGAGCCTGTAGCCCGAGCATTTGGTAGCTTGCATATTGCTGGAAATTGTAATCTACAAATTTCGATACAGCCAAGTGTAAAAGACCTACAGAAGAAAGTGTAGAAGCAGTGATACTTGGGAAGGTGCAGTTGGTGTGAAAGCAAAGCGTAGAAGGAAGACGTTGAAGCCTGAGATGCTGGAGATAAGCTGAAAGGCACGATGCCTAGAGCAGTGAAACCTGAACAGCATTTAAATCTGGTAGTGCTAGATGCAGTAACCTATGAATTCAGCACATAACATATGAAGCCTAAAGATTAGAAACAAGTCTATCAACACCAAGCTTGAATTGAGTGCAATGCCAAGCAAGAGGACAAAATGATCAAAATAGCCTGTGGAGCATTAAAACTCTAAGACGAACTCTGTGGAGACCACCGCGTATGTCCAACGTGAAGGATAGTGTTGGAATCATTGAAAGCCGTAAGGAGACTCGTAGGCTATGGAAAACCATCGTGACGCTTAGGAGAGCTCCGATTTCTACTTTTCCTTGCTAGAAGCAGTCCGTAACAGTGATAACCTTCAGTTTGACAAGCTAATCAACAAAGGACTTCTTGAATATTTCGTATTCGATGTGTACTACCAAGTAAGGAGAATACAAGTAGAACTCGAAGCTGAATATGATGTAGATTGTGAAGATGAGGTTGATCACCCTAGGAAGCATCACCATCTCTCTGCACATAATTATCGAACTAAACTCTAAGCTAGATTTTACTGCCAGTGATTAAAAAGACTTGTAATTATCTCTCATAGCAATAAAATAAAATATTTTTCTTTACAATATCTACTCCAAAATTACTTCTTTTAGATGCCCAAATTCTCAAAGGGCCAAACTATGCTGCTTAGAAAAAAAAGATGTGCATCATCCTTCAGTTTGAAGGACTATGGTGCATTGTGATAGGGATTGTACAGGCTCCTACTGATCCCAATGCGCTCACTAAATATGAAATGGTTACTGATAAAGCTTTGATGATGTGCAATCGCATGTCAGGGATATAGATAGAGCAAAGATAACATGGGATAAATTAGCAACCATCTATGAAGAAAAAAAGAAGACTAAGATCCTCCATCTACACTCAAAACTTCACACACTCTCTATGAAGTCTGAAGAGAAAGTTGAGAAAATTTTTATGTCAAGTGGTTGTGCTATGAATGGAATTGTTAGCAATTGATAAGATGGTAGATGACCAAATCTTGATATAGATTACCTTGAGAGCACTCCCTTCCCAATTCAGAGTGTTCATCATGACACTGAATGTCTCCAAATAGATAGTTTCATTTGAAGAACTCGTAAACTTGTTGCAACAATAAGAATACATCAAATCAGTCTAGGAGGAGTTATAAGACAAAGATCTTATCTCAAACTAGCAACAAGGTCAGAAATATCACAAGGGACATGTAGAGAAGAAACCACAAAAACAACAATAACAATAGTCTTGACATCATCAAAAGGGATGGTACATAGACTTCTCAAGTTATCCAGTTCCTTTCCCATTTGCCTTGAATATCCTGTAGGTAAACAACATAGGGGTTTGTTAAAGACAAACACCTTTTATGCCAAAAAATTTTTGGAGGTTATTCATATCAATCTAAATGGACCATAACTGCGTCATTTTTGGGATACAACTACTTCTAACAATTTATGGATAACTACTCTCAGATGACATGGGTGTTTTTCTTGAAGAAGAAGAGTGAGACCCTTCATCAATTCCAGGTCTTCTATCAGTAGGTTGTGAAGGAGACCAAATATCCTCTTCTTCACCTTTGCTTAGATGAAGGGCGAAATTCACATCAAAGAAGGTTTTAGTATTCCTAAACTAACTAGGCATCAAATAGAATTTTACTATTCCCTACATGCCCCAGTAGAATGGCATTATTGAGCAATGCAATCACACTATAATGAAAATGGCTCATTGTATATTATCAAGAACAAAGCTGGAGAAATGATATTAGGTAGAAGTAGTCCAAATAGTTGTTTATCTTCTCAATAGGAAACCAACAAACATTTTAAAGGACAAAAATCTAGAGGTATGGAGTGGTAAAAATCCATTGATATCTCATCTACGAGTGGTCGATTGTATAGAATATATACATGCACCAGCTCAAAAGAGGAAAAAACTCAAGTCAAAAACACTCTCATACATCCTGTTATGTTATATAACGACCTCAAAAGCATAGTATCTCAAGGATCCTAAGACAAAGAAAATATTTGAAAGTAGAGATATGGTTTGTGATGAGTCATCCTTTGACTTAATGATGCATAAAGAAGAATCAACACCAATTACTCTATGATTCAAATGATGAGGATACTTCTCATAGAGAAGACAAACTACAAGGGGAGTTATATGTTGATCTTGGAGAATTATAATGTCCACCAAGTAGTTCTTCACATCATCAAATTAGTTCTTCACATTATTAGTAGAGTTCCCATCCAAAGTGGGTAAGAAGCACTATCAAAGACTACCATGTGCAATCTCCCTAGAATACTTCATTTGGAGTTAGAACAAGGAATCAAGCAAGAAATGAGGTAAATTTTGCACTCATGAATACATTACTTGATATCTCTAAACCTAATAGTGTTCGAAAAGCACTAAGTCAACCCTAGTGGAAGAAAGTTATGGATGTTGAGTATGACTCACTCATGCAGAATTGGACTTAGGAACTTACCAATCTACCTACATGAAAGAAACCCATAGGTTATAAATGGGTTTTCAAAACTAAATATAAGGTAGATAGATCCATCGACAAGCACAAAGCATGACTTATAGCAAAGGGATATGCTGAAAAAAAGGCATTGACTATGAAGAGACCTTTTTAACCACTACAAAGATCAAGACCATCAAAATTGTTTGTGCACATAGAGCACATAATGGATGGAAACTTTAGTAGATGGATGTCATGAGTGATTTCTTAAATAGTAATCTTTAAAAAGAAGTATACATGACCCAACCAGAAGGATTTTTTGATGAAAAGTATCCTAAAAAGGTATGTGATCTCATCAAATCATTGTATGGACTGAAACAAGATCCTAGGATATGGTACATCAAGATAGATGATCACATTTTACAACAAGTTTTACTCATAGTCCCTTGGATACCAGCTTGTACATAAAGAAGGTAGGGATAAAAATCATCATTCTTATTTTGCATATAGATGATATTGTGATCACTAGAAGTTTAGAAGATAAGGTTGATATTGTGAAGAATTACCTTAAAATATCCTTTGACATGACTTATTTGGGGCTACTCTATTACTATCTTGACTTGGAGATATGGTAGAAATAGAATCATAGTTTTATCTCCCAGATAAAATATGCTAAGACACTTCTAGAAAAGTAAATAATGTCATATTTTATCCCTCTTTCAACACCAATGGAGAAATTTTTACAATTATCTCAATTTTAGGACTCACCTCAAGTGGATATAACTCTCTACAGACAACTTACTGGAAGTCTCATCTACTTGACCTCAATTAGACTAGACATATTTTTTGTTGTGATCTATCTTTCTAGATTTGTGTAAGAGCTAAATAAATGCCATTGGGTTACAACAAAGGATGTTTCGAGATATGCCTGAGGTACAATTGAGTATGGTCTAAAATATAATAAGAAAACTTAATTCTTCTTGCAAGGATAAACTAACTCAGACTATGTTAGATATGTTGATGATAAAAATTCAATATCAAGATACATATTTCACCTAGGATCTAGACTAATCTCATGGATTAGTAAGAATCAAGTTGTTATTGCTTTCTTATCTCATGATGGAGAGTATCATGTCATACATGGAGATGTGTGTAAGTTGATATGGTTATGTCACATTTTGGATGCTATGGGATTTAGTGAAGCGAAGCCACATATCCTTCATTATGACAATCAGGATGTGCTGAAGCTTGTGAAGAATCATGTTTTTCATGAAAGAACCAATCACATTGAGGTTAAATGTAAATGAATTTTAGATCAAGTCTTAAACCACCACATTCAGCTCTAGTACTACCCATCAAATGTACAAATAGTTGTTATACTAACCAAATCCCTTGAAAAGGTGAAATTTGAGCTATTTAGGGTGTACATTTGTAAAACTAATGTAACAAAGGGAAGAATTTAGCTTAGATCATAATAATATTTAAAGCATTTATAACTATTTCATTATTTTTAGTTGTTGGTTGATCTCTCTTCTATTTTCTATAGCATCATTGTGTATATATGTTACTCTATTTTCATGAATAAAACATCAGAGTTCAATGGTTTGACTACAATTCATAACTAATTGCGAATTTCAATCAGGTGGTGATGTGTTATTTGGATTAAAGAGAAGATATTGATCAAGTCATCTCCATTGGTTAGACTATACCCCTACTATATATAAATTGACTTGTTTATAGCTAGGGGAGATAACTAGTTTTTATATATCTTTATTTAGAGGGTGTCGTTTGTAGATAGGGGATAAGGAGGGGGAGCCAAACTTTATATATTAACTATTTATGTCTTGTCTCCCACGCACAACATATCAAACTATATGGATAAAGGAGGGTAGCCTTATCTTGATAGAGAGAGGCTACATATATTGTACATCTATCTAAGTTGACTAAAATATATATAAGGTGAGGTGGCCCCTAGATACTGATCTTGACCATGCCTATATATATAGTTTCTTTGACACCCCCAACTATATTTCTCATAGCAAATATATATTTGATCTTATCTATATGGGTGGCCCCTATCTGTATATATATTTCGGAGGCTATATCTATAAATATAGAGAGAGGTAGGCCTACATATCTATATAGGGTGGGTTCATATCCCATCCCATAAATAAACTATAATAATTGTCTATTTATAGAGGGGCAGATCAAAGCTAGGTTAACCCTTTATACACTAATATTTAATATATAGGATATATCAGGGCCCCACCCCTATCTATAATTGATAATGGATTATGCAACCCAACCCTCTATCTATATATGATGGATTAGGCCCAATATTACCATATCAATAGAGGGGAACTAGATCATACCAATCTCTAATTAGGGGATGATCTGATATGTAGTAGAGCATAAGATATAGTTTAGTTTGAATTCTCTTCAATTTAAACTAAGTAGACTTTATAGATAGTTAAAGTTATAGTTTTCTCTAGATATCTATAAATACAATAGTCCTAGTCCGACCTATAACATAACCCTATACCCTATGCCTTATACGTCATTCCACTTGCCCTAACCCCTATAATTGTAAGGGAAGGTCCTATAGATCTATTTAGGGTTGTTGGGCTAGTACATAGCTTAGATAGGGTAGGGCCTTGGTTTATATATAAATAGAACTATATAAGCTCCAAGTTCATACTCTAGTGATAATGTAGGATGAGATTACGCTCCATCCTCAACATTTGTAGTTGGTTCACCCATATATATAATGTGAGATGGTGTCAACTATATCTATATATTCTCTCTCCTCTCTTGTTATCATATAGATCGGTGTTTGATTATAGAGAGGGAACTCTCCCCCATCTATAAGTCTATACAAGATCACTATAAAAGGATCATTTTATCTTTTAAGGATGTATATCATGTCTTGGTTCTCTAACTATGTGAGTATATGAATGTAATAATGGATTTTTTACATGTTTAGTATTGTTACTTTTTGTGTGTTTACAAGAATGATATGTATAACCTTTGATTTGTAGTCTAATATGATGATGATGATGATGATGATGATGATGATGATGGGGTGTGTGTGTGTGTGTGTGTGTGTGTGTGTGTGTGTGTGTGTGTGTGTGTGTGTGTGTGTGTGTGTGTGTGTGTGTGTGTGTGTGTGTGTGTGCATGCTTAATTATCCTAAAATGGCTCTCAATGTTTCTTGGTTCCCCTTAAGTGAGAACTTAAGTCTTCAAGCCTAAGTGATAGGCCAATGTAGTGGGTTGAGTGTCCTCTTATTTGTTTCACTTACCATAGCCTACACACAACCAAGTTAGGTAACTAATAAAACACAATAAATATGGACCAAAAAAATCTATATTTATAGACACAATATGATTGATTAATACATGTTTTATTGTACATGTTTTATACTAGTAAAAATGTGATAATAATTTTTTATTGTTTTTCCAATATTTTCTTATGTATATGATGTGGATTTATTTATAATTTAATTTTAATTGATAGATTAATTAGTTTTTGTTTAATATTATTACATAATTTTCTATGAAGACTTATCACTTAATTTTATTGTGGTTTGAATTAAATAAAGTTACTCAAATGCATGTGTTGTTCTAGGGAAAACCTCATGAGGCCATGACCTGAGGCAGAGCATCATTAAGGAAAGACAATAAAAATGTAGGGGTAATTATTTATTTTCACATACTTTTTTTAATTCCAAACTCATACCATAATAAATGCAACATATGTTTATGATGCCTAAATTAAATATTTAACATGTATTCTAAAATACACATACAACATCTAAATATATAATAAAGATGCATATATTATGCAATTTATGATCGATTTAGGCTTAATTTACCTCACCAATTCTTTGTATTAATTTAATATTTCATTTATAATGGATTTTAATTTTCTAATTTAGATTAACTACATCAAAAAAACTTATTCTTAAAAGATACATAAATATTATTTTAATCGTCTTCTTATTATCTTAAATCACCAAAAATGTAATAGTGTCCCACTCGAAGTGTCTTTGGAATCCATGGAATAATTCCAATTTAAGTGCCTTCACAATCTTTGGACTCTTATAATATGAAATAATATCATCAAAATCAATCTCTTGAGTTAATCAAACATTAATGAAACAAAAAAAGTGTTTACAATATGTTATGATGTCACAAATGTAGGGGTAGTGCAAAGAAAGAAAATAGAGAAAATATCTAAAGTTAATTTTTATTGCATATTTGGATTTCTCTCTAAACATTATACACTTTCAAAAACATGACATCTCATTTTGAGTTTTTATTTTAATATTATGGTTTATATAATTTGCAGTATCTAAATTGTGAATAACAAAGTGGTGGTTACACAAGTGTTAGTGTAAATTACAATAATGGTATGTTTATTTAGGGAAAATTTTGTAGCTGCCTAAGATGTTTTTTAACTTCAAGTTCTCTAGGTTGTGCCTTTTCCCTATTTCAAGTGTTAGGTACACCCAAATGCAATGAACATGTAGAGTAAATAACATTGAGATATATGTTCTTCATAGTCCAAACATTTAGGCTTCTTTTTTGAGCCTGTTGTATGTTGTAATTACATAAATGAACCCATGGAGCATCAAGGAATCAAATTAATTTAAATCAAATCATCTATATGTTCAAAATCATGGGTAAAGTTTAATTTTGAGATTGCAGAAGACAATACAATTGAGATGGTTAAGTACATAAATCAAGTTTATTAAAGAAACAAGTGATGCACAATATATTATAGAGATAACTCACAAGTATAAGCTTTGCTGATTGATATTGGTGTCCTTGAAGTCCTTAAGATTTTAGTAACATTTTAAAAATCCAAATTAATTACTAGATATCATGGGTGGTCACCCTTATGTTATGATGACTATCATGTGACTACATACATGGGGTAATTTTTATTTACAATTAGTGTACCAATATATTGATTAAAATAGAGAAATATTAATTATAGGATAGGGGGTTATATTTTGAGTATTATGAACACATATGCTATAAAGATGATGTAAAAAATAACCTCGTGATGTAGATGAGGAAACATTGCTTCGATCTTCTATATTTTTCTCACTTTTGTTTTCTCAAAAGTAACTTCTTGTGTCTAACTCTCTTTTGGTGGCATGCTTAGTTCAATATTTGCATACTTCTATTTCCAACAACTAATCCACTATTTGAAACACTTTAGAAGGCACAAATTAAAACTAGTTGAATGTATGAACGCAAGGATAACATTTTTTCAATAATTAGGAATTGAGCTCATTCTCTCATAAAGTTAAAGAATAACACATACTTGTACACTATTAATTTATAAAATAGTATGAAAAAACACATGATTGGTAATTGCATGGTAAGAAAATTGAAATGCAATGTATGTTGCACATATAAAAGCGTGTAAATTGTAGAATGAAATGTACAATATAAATGTCAACCAAATCAATTTTAAATATTTAAGTGTTGTTTTGATTACATAAAATTTAAAAATAAAATATAAAAAAAGTAAATACATATTTATATAAATCATGCAATGAAATATTAATGTTGATTATTGATTGTTTTTATTAATAAAATACCTTCATAATCGTTAAACTCTTCCCAAACATGCATAATTTTTTTTTCCAGACATTATTTCTTAAATTAGAAACATCAGACTTTAATAAAATTGGTAAGTGATGGAAAACTTAAAACAGAATGACAAGAGAATGACATCGTGCAAGACAATTAAGCTGGTAGTTTGTTTCAAGAAATCTTTAGAAAGCAAAGAGAGTATCAAACATGTGCCTAATCTACACATACCCTGGTCGGTCAAACATTTCATTGTCATGTACATTAATATGTAATATTTTATTCATGCCTGCCAAAACAGAGACGTGATCAATTTTGAAAGCTGGTATCATATCAGCTTAGCTATTAGCTAAGCAGTACACGCTCTTCGATGAATGTATAAAACCAGACAAATCCACAAAGTTAACTCCTTTGTTATCAGACAAAGTTGAACCTAAAAGAGGTAATATCCTGATTTATTCTATCAGCCGCCTTCTTTATATCATTCCTAATATTAAATGTTGTAGCTATGTGGTTACATCTGATTGATAGAACAACATGAAAGAGATTGGTCAATGCGGCTTGAGACTTGAGTTGGGTTGAATCAAACAGAGCATCCAAAGCGGAAACTCTTAAATACCACATCCAAGCATGTCCGATCATGTCCTCTATTCTCTGCATATTTCATTACACTCTCTTCTCATATCATAGAATTCCAGTTAGTATTCAGGTCATTTGAGATATGAAAATGATTCGCTTACTACTTGTTTCATTAGCGATGCTATTGTTATATACAAATACCGTTTGTATTGGGGATGAATAAAAGGTCGGTTACTACCGTCATACATGCCCTCAGGCCGAGGAGATTGTAAGAGCAACTGTTGCCAAAGCTGTGAAAGCGAACCCTGGTGTGGCAGCTGGTCTCAAAAGGATGCATTTTCACGATTGTTTTGTACACGTAAGTATTCTGCATCCTCCTCCGTCAAAAAGTAATAACTTACTGAGTTGTTATCTGGTTACCCTTTCAAAAAATAACGTCAGGGAATCATGAATTGCAGGGTTGTGATGCATCAATCCTCATCGATTCCACACCGGGGAATAAAACAGAGAAAGACTCGACCGTTAACAACCCCAGTCTTTCTGGCTACGACATTATTGACGAAGCAATGTCTCAATTGGAAGACAAATGCCCCCTGGTGGTCTCCTGTGCTGAAATTGTTGCTTTCGATGCAAGAGACAGCGCCGTCCATGTAAGAAGAATTAAGATTGAGTATTATTGTTTGAAGCATGTATCAGGTATCCTAAATTAATATAGCTTACCATGCATAATCAGGCTGGTGGATTAATGTGGGAGATTGAAGGCGGACGAAGAGACGGAAGGATATCTCGCGAATCAGACGTCCGAGGGAATCTAGCTTCTCCCTCCTTCGATGTCAACGAGTTGACGCAACTCTTTGCTGCAAAAGGTTTATCGCAGAAGGAAATGGTTACTCTCTCGGCTACATATACTAGTAGATGCATCAAATTTTAATTAGACCGAATCACTACAGATCAGACGTTCTAATGTTACT
The DNA here is from genome assembly GCA_037957365.1 of Torreya grandis. Taxonomy (NCBI): domain Eukaryota; kingdom Viridiplantae; phylum Streptophyta; class Pinopsida; order Cupressales; family Taxaceae; genus Torreya; species Torreya grandis. The sequence continues at coordinate 170,092 of JARHVA010009131.1, forward strand.
GTTATGTAGGGGCGCATTCGATCGGTGTTTCCCACTGCGATTCATTCAGTAAAAATCGTCTGTACAACTTCAGCGGCATCAGGGGTGCTCAGAACCCTTCCATGAACCCTACCTATGCATTGCAACTCAAAACCAAATGTCCCTTTTCATCTTTACCTTCATCTACTGTTGTTGTTCCGTTGGATCCTCTCACACCCACTATTTTGGACGTAAAATACTAAGTTGATCTGGAACACAATCGTGGATTATTGACGTCTGATCAGACATTGATGTCAATTGATTCCACATCCAGATTGGTGAAGAAAAACGCCAAGCGCGCAACCATTTGGAGAAAAGAATTTGGGAGAGCAATGGTAAAGATGGGTGCAATTGATGTGTTGACAGGATCGGAAGGGGAGATAAGCAAACAATGTCGTTTCGTCAATTAAACTTTACAGTTGAAATTACAATATTACAATCACATGGTTTGTACTCTTATGGTGTTGAATGGAACAAGACTATCCCAACCAAGATTTCCTGAAATTAGATTGTTAGTTTCATCAATGGAGTAGAAACTGATATGGGTGAAGCGGAACATTTGGACAGGCAAGAGGATATACAGAGTGAGAAGTTAAAGGAGGTTTGAATAAATGTGGTGTTTGTTTTATGTTTTTAAAATAATAATAATAATATTTATGCTTTTATCATATGTATTGTGATTTTGTTTGTTAATTTCATTAAAAAAAATTATTTTTGGAATGGTTTTATTGGGATGCCATAAAACATATAAGAACTTGTGTTATATTTTTTAAATGTAATTAATTGTATATAATTTTATATAAAAATATTTTAGATTTTACAAAATTTTATAATAGATTTTTGTGTTTATGTATGTACAAATAGATTTTATTGAATTTTATTAGCATTGAAATTATATATATATATATATATACTCTTTTGATATTATATATTTATGTTATAATTTTCTTTTTCTTTTTTAAATATTGATTATCATTTGTTTTAACATTAAATAATTAAGTTGGTATTCTTACAAGCATATAATATTACACCTTTACTTTATTAAAAAAAAAATTAATAACCATCCCATTATATTATATATTAATGTTCAAAAGCCATACAAATATTTCCTTTATTTTTTTAATTCTACAACACAACATTTAATAGAGATTTTAGGACACAGTTTTGAAAAAATAAAGTTATTGATACTACTTGTGTAGACACAACACATAATAAGTATGGTTAATTATTCCAATCTATGAAGTATTTAGAAACACTATTTGAAGAAGATGGGTTAACAAAAAACCACCATTGAATGTTGTAATAATTCGAATCACATCACATCACAATGTAAACTTGTGAAGCAAAGAAGAAATAATTATTTATATTTAACTATCCCAATAAAATTGGACTTTACTAGTGTAAATTTTAAAAGAAATATTGATGCAATATTTTTTATTTTTTATAATTCTAAATTAAAAACATAATAACTTATTTTAATTTACCATTGTAATTCTATAAATTATATTGATACCAGCTTTTTTATAGGATTTGTGTTATATATAAAAGCAAATATTTTTACAAAGAGATTATATTTTTTTAAGTGTCTTTCTTATATGAAAAGATATTAATATCTAGAAATGATCTAGTGTGTGTATCATAAGGGAAAAAAACATTTATATTCAAATAAATGCCTATGAATTGTTACACAAACAAGTGAGAACAATAGGATATGCTTACCAAGATTATCAACAAAAAAGTGATGGCAATGGTTGGCAAGATATGTCTAAATTAAAAATATTGAGTGTTGTTGGTCTTTTTATTTGATTGGATAAAATACATGTTTTGGAAAGTCATGTAACATTTTATAGAAGATAATATATTTAATCTACAATGAACTACCTCAGCTAGCAACCTATATAAAAATAGACAACTAATAGGTGACTAAACCATTGCCTACCAAAAAGAGACACCCCTACCTATAGTTAAAATCCAACCACAAATAGATAGTCTTATGTTAAACTTATAAATCCACTAAACATCTAGAAAAAAAACCTCCACAAAACTACCATCCTCCTAAACGTAAGATCATGGTGTAAGACTTCTAAATTACTAATCTTCTACCTTTTTATTTTTTTAAACTTTAGTCTAATTCCCTTTATCTTCTACCATTCCCGAGCAGAGAGGGATTGAAATATTAATTGACTTAAAGGATTTGGATCGATATTTTGAGAGTTTTATTGGATCTCCTCCTGATATTTTTATTTCAATACCTAGAGCCACCTAATTAGGGATAGTTTGTTTAGAGATTACCAAGACTAAATACAAATCCTCCCACTCTAAAATTGCTTTGTTAGTTATTTTAACATTTGGACCCTTTTCCAAATTTCATGCCTCCACCTTTCTTTGTTTTCAATAGATTTGAGTTTTAGGTTTAAGGGTTTTTCTCTTGGGACCTAGAACTCCTCAGCCTATCTAGTTTCTTCTTCTAATTTGTTGTCAAAATAATTAGTTAGCCATACTATCAGAGGAATAGAGGAAGAATTCTTCCTCTAAGTTGAAGTCTTTATTTTTTTAAGGTTATTACACTCACAAATTAAATGTCCATTATTGGAATGCCTATGACACTAAAAAGCTAGGCCTTCATAGTTTAGTGGTTGAGTCCACACACAATCCTCAATAATGAGGTCAATAGAGCCTACAAGATCCTTAGAGGTATTGAGCATGACCAAGATTCTAGCAAAGGTCATGTGAGAGAATGAATTAGTGGCATTATCTATCTACTAGAAGATACCTAGTGAGTTCCTTATCTATTTAAAACATGAATCATTCCAAAAGTGGATGGGAATATGAGGTAGGCAGACCCAAATGGTTTGGGTAAAGAAAGATTCAGTGAGTGGGTCAAAACTTGGAGACCAAGGTTCAATTAACATTTTATGCTAATCCCACCTCCACTATTTTTCTAAAATTAGATATTTTTCTAAAATGAGGCTAAAAACTACAATAATGAAACCTTTAACACTGCCTATGACACCAAAAAGGTAGGCCTTCATAGGATAATCATTGATTCCACACGTACTCCTCTAAAATCAAATCAATATAGGATAGGAGATCTATAGAGGTATTGAAGGTGACTAGGGTTCTAGTAAAGGTGATGTGAGAGAATGAATAATTGGCATTATCTATTTGCTAGAAGATACCCAGTGAGCTCCCAATCTATTTAAAACATGAATCAGTCTAAAAATGGAAGGAAATATGAGGTCAGTGGACCCAAATGGGTTGGGTGGATAAATATTTAGTGAGTGGGTCCAAACTTAGAGACTAAGGTTTTATTAACAGTTGATGTTGATCCAAGCTCCACTATTTTTTCAAAATTAGATATTTTTTAAAAATAAGGCTATATACTTTAATAATGAATCCTTTACACTAGGATATAGATCCAACTTACCTTTAAAGATAAGTTTATACTATGTGTATGTCCAAGTATTTAGATATGGAAGATTTGAATAAAGGTTTTCAAACTGATATATTACTCTTCTGCCTATATAATATTTTTTTTAACCCCACAATAAGATTAAGGCATCATTTTCCAAGGATATGAATGGGTTTGATGAATATTGGTTAAGGGGATTTAGCCTTTACTTTGACCTATGGTAAAAGGTATCTTTATGGATGGATTTGATTGTGTTTGTAAACATTTTGTTAACCCCTACATCCACCACATCTTGCTCAAGAGCTTCATCATTCCCAATTAGAGTGGTTTAGGGTCAAGCATGCATCTTGATAGTAGTGAAATGCATTATTGGTCTTTTATTTTGATTAATTGAGTCACTATTCTTACATCCAAAGAACATGACATATTTAAATTATTAATTTTTTGAATACAATGTCATGTTCTTTGATAATAATAAAAATATTAGAAATTATAACTTGAAATGAAATTAATATTTTTCATTAAATTTTTTAATATATAATTATAAATAAAATACATACATAGATAGAGAGAGAGAGGTTTTCTTATTTCTCTCTATATATAAAAAGAGAGAGATTGTGATGTGTAAATTCATGATTAAGTAAAAATTATAGATAATGAAGGGGTCAAGAAAATTATTATTAAACTTGAGAATATAAAGTACAAATCATGTTATATATTGCTTGGAATAAGAATAAATAGAATAGAGAATCAAAATGCAATTTTCTTGTCATAAAGATGGAATGTAAAGGCGAAATAGATATCTTAAGTATTAATATGATATAACTCTCATTAAATTTTATTAATGTATGATGATAATGGATGGAAAGGCCTCATCCATGCATGATGTTAAAAAAAATATGAAATGTAATTATGTATTAAAATTAATTTAATTGGAAAACTTGTAATGTGCTGAAAATTATTTTTTTTGAACCATTATCAATTATTATTACTTAGTTTTCATTTCTACCTAAGAAAAAATTTATGAATAAAATATTATTATATGTGCTATCATTTATAATCTCACAATCATCAAGAATAATATGAGAAACAATTTATTTATATTAATTGAATAAACCATACCATTAAAAATATTAAGTGGATCAGCATTATAAACCTACGGTGTTTTTATATGATTGTGTATGTTATATGTATCACCATAGTAGTGTGTAACATCCATGCAAGCTCTATGACATCCTTTAATACCTATATATAATCAAGATCAATTATATGTAGCACCCAGGTTTTATGCATGACTTGGCATAATTTTAGAATCTCACATCACATACATACACTTTTGGTACCCTAATGTGCTTCATCAATTCCTTACAACTTCTCAATGTTTGACTTAGTGTCCATGTTGACACTTTATGTCACATTGTGTCATTTCAAATAATTTTGCTCAAGATCACACCATGTCAAAACATCTATTAGTATGACATCCATATGTATGTTTAAGTTCTAAACTTACAATAACTCCAACCATCTCTCTCACAGAGGACACATTGTTATTGTAACCATCATTTTCTATAAGTATTATCTATTTCAATTATTTTTTATTAAAATGATATAATGTTATCTATTAGGTGAATATATTTGACTTTTACATTAAGTGAATATATTTGACATGCATCATCTATTCATCCAAATTGTGTCCTAATTGTTATTTTATTGTATCATATGTTCATATTTCCAAAATATTAACATACTTTCAATATCTAGGATTATTAAGACTTTATAAGAACATCTTCTATATTAGGTAAATAAACTATGATGTGTCACCCCCTTTTTGTCAAAGCCACCTTTATGGTCATGTACAACCTATAAATGTTAATTGAGAGAATTATCCTTTCTAATCACATGAACTCTATCATTATTATGATGTATTATATACCTATGTAAAAATACTTTATATTTTCAATTGAATATAAATATTAATATTATGTTAATCTTTATATATTTTAATGTCTAATGGTTATTACATATTTTGTTTAGATTGTATTGAAGTTTACAACAATTTAATATAATTTATATATAATCTATAAAAAGAGTTAAGTAAAAATTAATAATATATAAAATGATGTACATACATTTTACATAATAATAATAGATTTATTATAATATATAAATATTAAATTTGACAATGTAGATAACAAAGTTTTAATTTAGTATAGGACCACACAAAATTAAAAAGAAAATATTTAAAATAATAACATATTATATATATAACACAAATTTAAAAATAATCGCCATTATGTAGAAAAGATAATACATAATTATAAAAAAAATATCATTCTTAAAAAACATGACAAAATTTTATCTTTAATAATTTACAACTTTGAAAATACAAAAATTAATAAGCACAAAAAGTGTTATAATTATAAAGTTATTAAAAAATACAAAATAATAAACAATCAAGAAAGAAAATATAAAATAATCAAATAAATAAATATATATATATATATATATATATATATATATATATATATATATATATATATATATATATATATATATATATATATATATATATATATTTAAAATGTTGAAATAAACCAAAACCACAAAATAATTTAAATTGTTCCACAAAAATATAAGGAGTTACTAAACACTATATTAAACATTAAATCTAGAAAAATAATGTATGAAATATCTAACCAATAAGATAAGAACCAAAATAACTTTGACCTTTCACAAAAATATGTTTTATATATCTTAGTTAAATTTCCATCTAAAGAATGCACACTGTTTTCATTGAAGAAATCTATTATTTTATTTTTTGGAATTAAGAATTTTTTAACATTAAATGGAGTATATTTAGATATTTTATAATAAGAATAATATTCATGATTCATTTTACCTCAAATCTTATAATGATATAATTTCTAATATTTATTAATATTATGTTCATTTCTATTATATTGTTCACAAATGTTCATTAAAATATTAATTAAAAAAATTATTATATTTTAAATTCATAAATATTATGGTGAAATGTCATATAATAAAGAATGACAATATGAATAAATATTAACCTTAACTTCATCAAAACTAAACCTTTAAAATTTGAAATTAGTTTTAAAACAAAGAAATTCAAGAGTATCAAATTTATTTTTGAAAATCACATCCATTTATAATCTGTAACTTGAAGTTAAAAAAGTGATTTTTCAAATAAATGGATTCCTTGTTAAATAAAAAATATACATCACCTCAAATATTAACATTAAATATTTATTGGTTATTTAAAGATGCAACTTTGACATCATCATCGTCATCATCATCATCATCATCATCATCATCATCATCATCATCATCATCATCATCATCATCATCATCATCATCATCATCATCATCATCATCATCATTATTATATTTTATTTTATTTTATTTTTTTATTTTTTTTAAATGAAATGTATTATTTTAACATTCAATTTCATATAAAATTAGTTAATTGTATTAATCACTTGTATGAAAAATATTGTCCATAGAGAATTATATCTTTTTTTGGGAAGATGGAAATATTCTTCTCATGGGGTCTAAAAATATTATTTGTGATATTTTTAAGGGACAAAAATTTAAAAGGGAGGAATCATATTTTTAATTATGTTTTCAATTCTAATAAGTATTTATATCAAGGGGTTGTAGAGGAACCTCATATGTATATTAATATTTTTTAATCTATTATGGGACTTTTAGAAGTCAATATAGATATAGCTATATAGTATCATATTTCTAAGAAAAAAGTAATTATAGAATTTCCCAAATATTATTTGTTACTATAGATTTTGGGGAAACAATAAGGATAAGGAATTAGATGCAAATTTCAATTATCTTTTAAAAGCAGTAAATATAAGTTTTTGATAAAACCATGGTGGAAATGTTTAGTATAAGGAGAATACAACTCATTCTCTAATTATTCAAAAATAAACTTCCTAGATGGTGTTGGTACTTCCAAATTATGTGGGTGTCCTCTATATATTTTTTTACTTTAAATTTTTATGGGTTTTATCTATTAAGAGGTCCTTTTATGAATTGAGATATAATTTGATAAGGGGGTGTCTGATGATTGAAGATTAAAGTTTAGGGTACATGTTAGTGGTATTTTTTGGATTTGGGATATTGTAAATATTTCTATTTTTGTATAAAGATGTAGTTTGTTGTGTCAAATAAGATTGAGGATGGTGACTAAGTGGTTTTGTGGAAAAATCATTGACATATTGGGTTGGTAATAATGAAAATACATGGATTTCACTCTACTTCATGTGGATCTTAATTGTGAAAGGTAACAATCCTTATTTTTGGATTTTGGATTTTTTTTTTGTCTTTTTAAAATTTTGACCATTATTTTCACTACTCATTCCATTTTTACGTATTTAATATGACATCTTTCAAGTCTTTCAAGAGTTTTGTGTTTCTCTTCTTTGGGTGGGGATGCTAATATATGAACTTTTGAATCATTTCTATTTTGAGAAATATATAAAATGTATAGAAATATTTTAAGAGGCTGGTTGGAACTATTTAAAATAATGATAGTTTTTGTTGGTGGATTTATACAAAAATATTAATGAATTAATAGTAAACTATGGAAGTTTATAGTTATACCATGATATATATCTAAACATAAGTGTCAATCATGATATAGTGTACACTTCATGGTATCTTATAGAACTATATAATTCACAAAGAGACATATAGAAATGCAATGACTATTGGATTATATAATTCTATTTAGACCTCATAATTTAAATAGAGAGTATCTTACTTGAAGTTATCATATTTTATAATCTATTTACACTTGATAACTATGTTCTGAACTATATTATGTAACCACTTTAAAGATATTAATAAAGAATGCATCTGAGATATTGAGTCCATATATGTGTTATGTGAATTAAATTTCATTATGGTAAATAGTATAGGTTTAACTAATCTAGTTAGATAATTTCTCTAAACATTAGTAAATCTGTAACATCAAACAATGAATTCATAACTTGACATTATTTTCATGTCAACATTTGGTGTTTGAGCCCAATTTTTAGATAAAAATAATTAATAGATAAAATTACCCAATGGAGTTCTGGAACCCATTAATAAGAGAGATATAAAATTTGTGGGAAACCAAACTAAAATAATTCTTTAAACAAGAATTCAAAACAACAAAAATCACATTGGATCAAGTAAAAGAAAAATTCTAAGATGAAGTAATTTTTGTGAAATTTGTAGACTTATTGTGGACATAGATACTAAGGTTAGATAAAGAAATATAAAGATCTAGAGTATGAATTTACAAACTAATTAACTAGATAATAAACAAATTTTTTTTAAAAATAAAAAATAGATAAATTGTTGACATGCATGATAGACTAATGGTTTGAGGCAACATTATATTTATTTATCATACCTTTAAAAATATCTAATTGAATGAGTTTCGATGCAAATAAAGAATATTTTTTAGGTGGTACCATGAGGTAGATTTATTGAATTTTTTCATACTTTAATCTGTATACTTTTGGTGAAAGGTGGTTTAATAAAGAGTAGTAGATACCTACAGGATGATGAAATATAAAAGGGGGGGTCCTAAAGATATGACATAAAATAAGATTAATTTTAATAAATAGCATGTGACAGATGGGGGGTTAAATATAATAATATAGGATAGATAAAATTAACCAAATATTAAAAACAATATTATTGATAAATAAAGAGATTAAGTGACATGAAAAAGTAGAGAAAGGAAAAATATATAAATAAAGACAATGAAAGGGAGAAATATAAAAATTAAAAGTAAGGAAGTAAAAAAATTAAGAAGATAAAATTACGACATGAAATAAGTAGTACTGGAAAAGGCAGAAGAACAAATGAGATTAGAAGCAAAGTAGAGATAAGTATATGAATAATAAAAAAGAGTAGAAAGAGAAACAAAAAAAAAGAGGGAGAGAAGGCCACTATAGGATTTTGTGAGAACTTTTCTAGAGGAAAGGGAGAAAACCAAAAATTATAATAAAATGAGAAATAAGAATCATATATAATACAAAATTTAGAATTAACCTTAGTGATGTCTAAACCAATTATGGGGATAGTAGGAAGATGGGAAATAGATCAAAATTACATGCAATAAGCACACAAAAAACATGGTAGACTCATAGATCAAATAATTTAATCAATTAAATACATGATGAAATCATTATAGGAAATATGCATAAGAGACTCTTTAAAGTAGAAGGTCAAAAAATATCAAATATTAAAGACTAAGTTGGACACAAGAAGGAGAAAATAAGGAAAATATTAGTAAATGTTAAAAATAAAATATAAAATATAAAATTCAAAGGGAGTAATACAAATGAATAATAAATAGATTTACAAAAATTAGTATAAAATATAATCAGAAAAGTGATAAGAGACAGTGAGTGGGAAAGAGAACTAGAAAAAAGAAATAGTAGAATAGGAGGAATAAATGAATAAGAAGAAGATGAATAAGAAATATTAGTTAATGAAAATGAGTAAGAAGTTAAAAATAGTGGATAAATTTATATACCAAATGATGTGATCCTCCCCTTTTGCCCTGACCCCCCTCCACACCGAAATATAATATTTGAGGAAATGAACCCCTTGAACCAACTATCATACATTGTGTCACTTCAAAAGATAAAGGATGCATTACCTAAAGAAAATATAGAAATATGAGAATAATTATACAATAGCTACACAAAACACAAAAGAGGAATTAATACCAAGATACTTTGAGGAAGTAATAGGAAGAAAATATGTTGATATTTAGTTGTAGAGAGATAAAGGAAGAATGAAAATTAAAATTAAAAAACAATACCACCCAAAAAGGATCTTTACATTATGTTTTATGTGTTGTATATGGTTTTATTTACATTTTCTTATGAATTAGTTTCATTCCTTCCATTATTGCATACTTATGTTTATGATTTCACTTCTTTCATGGATTTTTCATCTTTTCCCAAGATTGTTTACTACCGTATCTCAATTAAAACTTAGATAATTATTATTGTGACTTGGTTATATGAGTTTTGATCTCCTTGGTAATATTTATCCACCATATGATTAGTTAGAAAACAAGATGTCTCATTATACTCCTACTTTCTAATCCACTTTGGATCTCCCTTATTCCTTTATTTCCTTTCACATACTAAGCATACATATAGTTGAAACTTGAGATTACATATCAGTTCATAGGTAAGCTTAAGTGTTTAGTTAGTCATATCTTTAGATTATTAGCTTCCTTTTACTAAAGTCTACATCTCATTCATGTGTATCACTTATATCACTCCTATTGGTTATTCAAATCCTTTAGAGAGGAGGAATCATAAAATCCATAAATAAGTTAAAATCCAAATCATTAAACAAAATCCCATGACATAAAATGCAACATACAAATTCAAAATTCAAATCACATTAAAAAATGTGATTCATGGCACATTTCCTTTTTCTAATTGAATCTCAAACTCCATAGTTGGCCTCATGATAGATTTGAGGTCTATTGGAGTGTGGTAGGATAATATATTGGGAAAGAAGAATTAAAAAAATCTTTTAGTGCTACCTACTTTCTCACACAAGTACCCAATCTATATAGTAGATCGACAACTCTATAAGAGCTCCTGAGGAATAGGGAACATGTTGTGGGAATGTAGGTCTATTTTTATTTATTTTTATTCATATAAAAAGCATGATTTAATCTTAGTATCTTTTCTATTTTCCTATACATATATGTGTTTATTATGAGCAGGTATCCTTTGTTTTTTGATAGTCACTAGACTCTTGGTGTCTCTCCTTTATACCTAGTATGCCTCATGTTTTCTAAAGTATTATCATAGATTCCTATGTCATGATTTTTACATTCCCTCTTTCATTACAACATTCCTAATATTTTCCCTTAAAAAATATTATTTTGTTAGCTGGTCATTACCCACTAGGGTTTCCCTTTGTGAGTTCCAGTGTAAGACCATGGATAAGAACATGATCTCCTCATAAATCACCATAATAAAAGATTTCCTCATTAGTTTTCCCTTTGTGAGTTTTAGTGTAAGAGCATGTATAGGACTAGGCCCCCCTCATAAATTACCAAATTAAAAACAAACTTGCTTTTAATCACTCACATATTTTTTTCACCTCATTGGTGTAACTTTTATGAGTTATTATGTAAGACCATGGATAGGATGAGGCCTTCCTCATAATATATTCTAATACCCACTTCTTACTATAACCAAGTTATATTAAATTACATGTGTCAAATTTGAGATTAGTAGTGTTTGATTATGAGTTAAACATCATTGACATAATTCCCATTTTGATTTAGTATGTTTTATGTTTACTTCATAAGTCTTTCACTTTTATCTTCTAATTTTTCATTATGTGTATACTTACAACAACATTATTAAATTTTTCATACATCCCAGCTTGAATTAGTGTGATTAACTTATTTTATTTTCTATTTTATTTTTGTTTTTATACATCCCAGTTTGATTTAATTAATTATTTTGTTTTTATACCATTGGTTTTTCATGGGCCTTCCATTTTATTACAAATTTTTCATACTTCCATATGTGATATAGTGTGATTTTTATTTTAAAATTTAATTTGGTGTAACTCTTCACATGGTTTAAAAATAGTTTTTATCCTTTTTATCATGATTGATTTATTATATTTAGTCATTTCTTGCTTTTACACATTTCCCATCATGATAAAGTGTGTATTTCATTTGTTTTGATTGCTTATACTTTTTCAAATCATATTTGCCTTTTTATTTTTAACCATGCATGTTTATCACATAATGCTAGAAAAAAAACACACATCGCATATTTTTCATATAATGTACAACAATAGATAAATACATATTCTAGAAAGGAAATACATCCATGCATCTACATCCAAATATAATATAGAAAATAAAATAGCTACATCTCTTATGCTATGCTCCATCATGTCAATCATGTGTTTTAGTCGTGCTACCCATAGATGCCTACAACTGACCCCTATGAATAGATTACTATTAATAGGTAGTCTTGAATCTCAATATAATAAAATGTCCCTATATATTAGACACTTAGGCCTATAATTATCCTATTTGGATGGTAGTCTCCATGTACACAACTCATTCCTATGTTAGGTCTATTAGGCCTATGTCTCTCTAGCTCCAACCCCTATTGGTGGATGTCACCTATCATCACCTACCTATATCCACCTTGACACCTCTCCCACCAATCAAAATCAACCCACTTATGCTATGGCATATGTAACCATGGGATTATCTGATATGATAGGTTCATATGGCACCAACAACTGATCCAAATAATTTTGGTGTGCAACCATACCTAGGGCTCCCCATCTAACCTCCTTTGTCATAGGATCTATAAACCCAAAATTAGATAGACATCAGAGCACATATATATCTCAAATCATATATATATATATATATATATATATATATATATATATATATATATATATATATCATAATCAATGATGTAACTAGTGTTCTATATCAAAAACATAAATCAAATTAAAACATTTATCACCAGTGTTGGTGTCACCAATCATGGTTTCCCTATCTACATGCCCACCGAGCACATCCTCCATTATCTACATCAAAATCAATGCAAAAATAAGAGTCACCACTCAAGCCCACCATCACCCTCTGACCTATCAACAAACTATGTCCTAGAGTAACTATCATATTCCCTTGCATGATAATAAGTGCTTGTATCTCCTCATGTTAAACATGTCTCTATCTCCTATGAGATCATATTGGCCATTTCCACCTCTACTGTGGTGCATTCTATGTTCCCTCCTCTTCTGCATCCACATCGATAGAATATTCTACTCCTTCCTCTACTACCTCTTATTATTATGCTTAACCATCCCATGGTCTAACTCACCAAGACCTGATCACTGATATCTCCATATGTATCCTTCTACCTTATCTCCCTCTTGGTTTTCTATCATGTCATGCAAAATAATTAACCACTACTAGAGGATATTTTAGATTGGGAAGTTTTATCTATGTAGGTAAACTCTAAATTGGATGAGGCTCAACCCATTAAATGTAGTGCCAAGACTACCTCTTTATAGTGCACTATTTAAAGGGGTCAGTTGCAGGCATCCATGGGTAGCATGACTAGAACACATGATATACATGATGGAGCATTGACTTAGAGATGTAGTTATTGTATTTTATACTTTATAAAGAGGTATTTTAGGATCTCAATCTAACAATATGTCCCTATATATTATACACTTTGGCCTATACTTATCCTAGTTGGATGGTAGTCTCCATGTACATGACTCATTCCTATTCCAAGGTATACTAAGCCTATGCCTCTCTAGCTCTAACCCTTTTTGTTAACTATCACCCATCACCACCTTTCTGTATCCACCTTGAGGCCTCTCTCACCAATATAAATCAACCTACTTATGCTATATAATAAGTAACCATAATACTATCTTATGTGGTAGGGTCATTGATCCACAACTCAGAATCTTTGGTTGAAAGATAATTCAATAAACAATAATAACATAATTTTAATAATGTTATCTATTAGAAGAGATGTTTTATTTCTCAAAATTATAGATACAACATATGCCTATCTCTGGGAAGAGATATCTAATTTCGATTTCAGGTTACATCTTCATTTATACACATTTTCAAGGTATAAGGAGGATGTGGAAGGTCACCAATATTGAGGGAGATTAAATGGTTTAACTTCCATAATTTACAATAATATAAAATTTGAGGAATTATTTTTAGAAACTTACTATTTTTAGATTGCACTACTAAAATTGAAATTTAAGGCACTTTTATTTAGTATTTTGGGGGTCAAAATCCATTGAGTAGATCTCATTACCATCTCATATTGTTCCTCTCATACTTAGCCTTCCAACAATTCAAATGGGGAGTCAAACGGAGCTATGGTGCAAAAGTTATGGCTCGCAGAAGTTCTGCCACCAATTGAGGTAGAACCATCACCTGAATTATTGCCTGAAATGTTGCTCAGATCAGTCATATGGAAACAACACCCCATCCAAAAAAAAACATTAAACATCCATAAGTAGGGATCCCCATCTAACCTCTTATGTCATAGGATCTATAAAACCAAAACTAGATACACATCAGATCACATATATATCTCAAATCATCTATCTATCATAATCAATTATGTAACTAGTGTTCTATATAGAAAACATAAATAAAATTAAAACCTTTATCACTAGTGTTGGTGTCACCAATCATGATTTCCCTATATATTCACCCATCAAGCACCTTTTTTATTACCTAAATCAAAACCAATGCAAAACCAAGAGTCACCACCTGATCCCACCATGGTCCTCTCCTCAGTGGTCTCTCTATGGATAAACTATGTCCTAGAATAAATGTCATATTCCCCTATATGATAGTAAGTGATTGTATCTCCTCACTTTAAACATGTCTCTAACTCCTATAAGCTCGTAGTGGCCATTGCCACCTCTATAGTGGTGCCTTCTTTGCTCCATCCTCCCCTGCATCCACATCTATATAATATCTTATTCCTACCCCTACTATCTCTTGCTTTATACTTGACCATCTGATGGTCTAACCTACCAAGACCTAATCATTGATATCTCTATAGGTACCTCACTACCCCCTTTCCATCTTGGCTCTCTAACATGTCATGCCCAATAAGAAATCACTACTAGAGGATCTTTTAGATGGGCAAGTCTTATCTATCTAGGTACACTATCCATTAGATGAGGCTTGACCCATTAAGTGTATTTCCTGTGATCTATACATGTACTAACTCTATAGTAATGGTAGACCAACTATCCCATATGAAAACTTTGTGGCTCTATGGATTCCACACTATTTCCCTTCATGTGATAGTCTAAAAATTTAGAACTTGAGGTATGACCCATGCTACATGGTCCTACCTCTATCCCATGACCTGAGGTAACTTATCATCAACCACATGAGATAATGTAGTTGGCTGATATATAGGTAACCTCTCATATATCCATGCACTCAATAGTATCACTATGCCCATTGTATTCTACCCTCTGGAAATCATCCCATATATATCATCCATGATTTGGGCCTAGATGATAGAACTAAAATCATAGAGTCCTCCTTGATGAAATATTTACTAACACAAGGCTATCATATAAAGTGGTACCTTACCATCCAAATTATGACATAACATTCATGCTATCACAATTCTTATCATATCCTTTCATATTTTTGTAATGGTCATAAGATAACATCAAACAAGGTCACACACAATCTGCGTCAGAGCCTATCTGAGCTTATAACCCACTGTAATAAGTCTCTTATCTCATCCTCTGACTCTGATGTATCAATGATCACCACTATCCTACCTATTACAATTCTAAGCAATGAGTAGACATCCTATAGATTAATAGCCACCTGAAAGGTGTCCCACTCCACCTCCCATCAAAAAGTGGTGGTCAACCATTCCCATGATCCTAGGAATATGATAATGAGATCAACACTTAGATGGATCTATCTCATATCCATAATTTTTTTGAATCCCAAGGTGATTAATTAAGCCCTATCCACATAATTTAAGCATTATAATAGTTCTAGTAGCTATGATGCATGCACCAGGTGCCAATATCTCTGGCATCTTTGCAAAATATCAAACACCAGAGGATGTATTAGATCTCAATGTCATAATAATTAAAATACATTCTAAAAAAAATTCAAATTAACTACTTCATCAACTTGTTTGATTTAGTTTTATATTTTCTCTATTTCTATATACCATCAGCCCATTTGATACTAAATCATCCCTTTTATAGTCCTATTATACTACATCGTCCCACTAGTATGCAGTCGGCCCTTTTATTTTAGATTGTATTAGCCTATTTGATACTAAATCATCCCTTTCTAATTTTTAGAATACTACATCAGCCCTATAGTACACAATTGGCCCCCTTTAACAAATTGAATCAGCCACATATTATTAATTACATCATATAGAGGTTACTAGGTCATCCATTTTCCCTTTCCAAACTATATCGACCTACTACTACACAATCAACCATCTTTAGGGATATTATATCTACCCATTACTATGTAGTCATCCTCATATATCCCTCTTGCCTTATGAACTAAGTCAACTAGGTCAAATCTACTCTTTGTTTTTTATGACTTTTTGACCTTTTACTATAAATACCTTAAGTATTCATTGGTTTGATCTCTTCCTACCTAATACCCCATTCTACCCCTTGTTTACCTAGAAAATTCTTAGGGTTAGTTTCAGTGTCTATATTTTACCTACCATTAAATTTTATGTATTTAGCTTAATTTCAACTCAAATTTATTAAAATAATTGAAATCCAAAATTTCTTACTTCTGTTACACTCATTGCAACTACTATGTGTCCTTGATGTAGCTTTTGTCTCTTCAGCATGGTTTATCTCTAGTCTCAAATAGGGTCTCTAAGAGCACTATTTTATCAAATTAATAAAAATTAAAAATGAATTGTTTTTCACCCTATTTATATTTAGTATTCAAAATTATTTACTTTTCAAATATTTATAACCAATTTCTATTTTTTGATCATATCTTTATTTGTACTAGTTATTTTTCTGAACTAAAAGATGTTCTAGAATCTTAACATAATAGAGAATCTTCTCACATATTACATGTATATTTTTCAAACACCTTCATTAATTGCTACATGTTTGCCTAATGTTAGCTACATTAGACACCTTCATATTTATTTCACTTCATTCCTTATCTACATCTTTAAGGTAAGCAAAGATATGTGTTTTTCAATTATATTCTTTCATTTATTTATTACTATAATTTATTTAGCTTTAATGTTATGTGTTTCTATGTTTTTTTCCCTAAGCACTATCCCATATTGCACCTAAGTGACATGTGATGAGTGTATACGCATAATATTTTCAACTTCTATCAAGTATTGATGCTTTACATCTTATAAGAACCTGTCAAGACTCAATCTCTTTGAGTGCATGCCTTAAAAGCAACACTGAGAAAGGGGTGGGAAAGCTTTTGATGTTTTACAAGATTGTTGTTCCTTATTTCCACATTATAACTAATCCAACCAGTTCCTAAAACCATTTTATAAGCTATTACTCCTTTGCACACTCCTCCATTCTTTTTCCTCTTTCTATCCTTCTTTTCTTACCTTAATTCCATTTTGGATAGTCAATTTTACTAGGTTGACAAAGTTTACCCTATACATTTTAGGAGTATTTTTCACTTCTTGTGTTTGTTAGCCTTTTGGCCAACCTAGCTCAGACTAGTGAATTATCCGTGAAAACATACAGGGTTGATTAGGTCAACCCTACATAGCCAACATTTTTTAGAGGATTTAGGGAAAGATCCACCTATAAAAATAAGATCATTTCATCATTATTTAAATATGCAATCAAGAATTATTATTTGCTTGTGTTTCTTCACAATCTACTCTTCCACCATTCTACTTGAGGAGTCTTAGCATAGGGATTCTACTTGGAGAATCTAGTCTTGTGGACAAGTCTTGGATTCTTTGGCATTTCTTAGTGATCCGTACAAACCACAATAACCTCTTTTAAATCTCCTTTGGCCAAGGGAGAGATTTATTCTTGATGGGTTCACATTCAAGTAAGTACATTTTAACTTTATTCTCCTCTCTTTACTAGATAGAACTAGCATAAGTGTTGGCTTGAATAATATTACTTTTCATATTCTATGTATTAGGGTCTTACTCATACTTAGCTTAATTGAGATTCTCTTATACATTTTTTGATTTCATTGCTAACCCCTTTAATGCTCCACAATATTTGGTGTGCACTAGATTAGATTTACTTTCTTATTTATTAGAATAGGTGAATATTAAACCTTAGGACTCTTTTAGGGTTTTTGTGTGATTGTGTTAGACTGTAAGCTTTGGAACCCTACCTCACATGGTGTATTATGATAATTGATCAATTAATTGAGTCTAGTACATCCCCATATTGGTCATGCTCCCACTTAACAAATGTATTTACAATTAGAAGTGTAGGTATGCTCTATCTTCTCTGAGCCAGGATCAATTTATAGACATGATGCATTTTTGGTTGCATACATTCTAGTCAATACAATTTAAAACTAGCCCTTAAAGGATTTATTTCATTCCTTTTAGCATTATTTTTATCATATATCTATCATACTAGATCAACTCTGTCGACCTAGTTCTAATATTTGTGTATAGGTTTTCAAGAACATGTAATTGGATTGACTAAGATGACCCAATATAGTTTTTTAGACTTCTAGATTTCCAATTTAGACTACTAAGTTGACCCACTCAACCATGTACACTTTTAGACATCCAAATTTAGATATTAAGTCAACCAGTTGACCTTATACATTTCAAGCACTTAGTATCAAGATTTTTCAAAGCTTGATCCACCCAATCGACTTAGTTAGTAGAGTTTTCAATTACATTCCATTGTTCTTAACTTAAAATATTCATTCTTAGCATATCTAATCCACCAAGGTTCATTTCTATCTCTTTCTTTCTTTTAATATCTTTCCTGTCATAATTTGTAGTATTCAAAACTACCCCTGCATAGTCAACTAGATCAACCATGTCAACCCAATTCTATTTTCTATGTTTTGTTTGAATAAATGGATCTACCCTGGCTAACAATGATCATTTTTAAACCTTGCTTTTGTAGTATGCGTTTGACACTGCCAACCCTATTTTGTATTGTGTGAATATAGTGTCAACACTATACCTTGTTTCAAGTTGGAACTAATCTCTATATGCTAGTAATTAGTTCACACATTTATTTTATTCTTGCTTGCATACTTAGAATAATTCACATAGTCTAAATTAGGGGGTTTTAGTTAACCATTTAGTTTCACTGTTTTTATTTTACACACACACAACCAAATCATGATGCATTTTTTATTACATACATTCTAGTGAATCCAATGTAAAACTAACCCTTGAAGGGTTTATTTCATTCTTTTTAGCATTATTTTTATCATATATCTATCATATTAAATCAACTCTGTCAACCTATTTCTAATATTTGTACATAGGTTTTCAAGAAGAATTAATTGGATTGACTAAAATGACCCAATATAGGTTTTTAGACTTATATAATTCTAATTTAGACTTCTGGAATTCTAATTTAGACTACTAGGTTGACCCAGTCGACCATGTACACTTTCAGACATCCAAATTTAGATATTAAGTTGACCCAATTGACGTTGTATATTTCAAGCACTCAGTAGTAAGATTTTACAAAGATTGATACACCCAGTCAACCTAGTTAGTAGAGTTTTTAAGCATATTCCAAGGTTCTTGACTAACAATATTCATTCTCAGCATATGTAATCCACCAGGGTTAATTTCTATCTCTTTCTTTCTTTTTTTTACTATCTTTATTTTCATAGTTTGTAGTATTCGAAACAACCCTTGCATAGTCAACTAGATCAACTCTACCAACCTAACTCTATTTTTTGTGTTGTTTGAACAACTAGGTCCACCCTAGCTAACACTATTCATTTTTAGACCTTGCTTCTATAGTATAGGTTTAACCCTATCAACACTATGTTGTATTTTATGAATATAGTGTCAACATTATACCTTGTTTTAAGTTGGAACTAATTTCTATATGCTAGTAATTAGTTCACACATTTATTTTCTTGTTTCTTTCATGCTTAGAATATTTCACATAGTCTAAATTAGGGGGTTTTAATTAACCATTTAGTTTCATTATTTCCATTTTATGCACACATTGCCAAATCATGATGCATTTCTAATTACATACATTTTAGTGAATCCAATGTAAAACTAACCCTTGAAGGATTTATTTCACTTTATTTCATTATTTTTAGCATTATTTTTATCATATATCTATCATACTAGATTGACTCTATTGACCTAGTTCTAATATTTGTGCATAGGTTTTTAGAAATGGGTAATTAGATCAACTTAGATGACCCAATACAAGTTTTTAGACTTCCAAACTTCTAGTTTAGACTACTAGGTCAACCTAATCAACCATGTACACTTTAAGACATCCAAATTTAGATAGTAAGTCAACCCAATCAACCCTATACATTTCAAGCACTCAGTAGCAAGATTTTACAAAGCTTGATCGACCCAGTCGACCTAATTAGCAGAGTGTTCAAGCATATTCCAAGGTTCTTGACTAAAAATATTCATTTTCAACATATCTAATCCACCAAGGTTCCTTTTTATCTCTTTGTTTCTTTATTTTACTTTCTTTCCTTTCATAGTTTGTAGTATTCAAAACTACCTTTGCACAGTCAACTAGATCGACCCTGTCAACCCAATTCTATTTTATATGTGTTGTTTGAATAACTGGATCCACCCTAGATAACATTGTTCATTTTCAGACCTTGATTCTATAGTATAGGTTTGACCCTGTCAACCATGTTTTATATTTTATGAATATAAAGTCAAAACTATACCTTGTTTCAAGTTGTGACTAATCTTTATATGTAGGTAATTAGTTCACACATTTATTTTCTTATTTCTTGCATGCTTAGAATAGTTGACATAGTCTAAATTATTCTATTTTAATTAACCCTTTAGTTTCACTTTTTATATTTTATGCACACACAACCAAATCATAAAAACTAAATAAGCACTTTAACATTTGTCTACCCAAGGCCATTCTACTTGGATTTCATCACCAAGAGGAAATCCAACTTGACACTCTGGTCAAGTATAAAGAATGGTTAATGATATATTTTGGCTAAGCATCTAAGACCCATATCATTTTAGTGTGTAAAGTGAATGTGTAGGCCTTAATACCAAGCTTGTATTATTTCCATTATAGTGCCGTTCAACCCAAACTACCTAAAACTATCCTTAGATTGTTATCTAGTTCCTTGCCTACAACTAACTTCCCATCACATTTAAAATCATATTCTTAATAATCTAATAAAATTCTTAGGTTGACCAATTAGTTAACTCTCTTATTTTCAAGTTTATTGTTTTTTCTTTGCTCAATTGTGTGTGTAAAAACTTGCATTAGCCAGTGTTAGTGTAATGTTTTATATTGTGTGCTTCAATTTTATTAGCTAGTGTTGCTCTAGTTGATTATTTATTTCCCTTATATTCTTAATTTCATATATTATCTACAAAAATTGTCTAATTTTAGTTCATAAGTTTTTTTCAACCTTATCATTTTACCTGTCTACTATACTAGGTCAACCCAGTCAACCCTGTACCTTTTTCCAACCTATGTGCATTATACTAGATCAACCTTATACTATTTTTAGACCCTATTCATTAATTTTATATATGTGTTCACCATAATGGATTAACCCAATCAATCCTATACTATTTTATGCCCTATTTTCTATGCTAGGTTGACCCAATTGACCCTATACTATTTTCTACTTTTCGTATTCATTAATGTAGATCTTTATTTCTCTAATTTTACATTTTATTTATCTCTCTTCAATCAGAATGAAGTCCCCTATCAAAATCTTCATGGATAGCCTTAATCCATTTATATACTATATGGGATGTTCATTTCTCCCTCTCTTTTCCTCCCAAGAGAACCATCACTCTTGGGGCACCTTTCCTCATCCTTCATCCATGAACTGCAATATGGGTCAAATAACAACTCAAGATGAATTTTATGGATCTAATCCTTTCTATACCTACCAAGAAACTTCTCATATTCAAAATATTTATACTAATATGGGAGTTATCGACACAAGTTTATTCAACAATGTCACTAATAATGCATCTTCTAATAATCCAGCCCCTAATACCAATTCATGGAATGCTCCTAAAAACACCAACCCACCTTCTAATAGAGCCCAACATTTATACCAAGTCATACAATAAATGAATATTATGAAAAATTCTAACACCCATCAAATGATGTAACTTAAACAACATTTAATCAATATGGCTAATCACCCTCCAACTATCCATCCTTAAGCTAATCCCAATTTCATTCCTCCACCTCTTAGGGATGCCTCAAGAAATGTTATTCCTCAACCCATAATGAATAAAAAAAAATTCAAACTACTCAAAATGATCTTTTATCCCCATTTATTATATACATTGATATCGGTAACATATCTCCAACTATCAAATATGATGGGACTAAAGACCCTGCCTCATTCCTTAAATCCTTTGACAATCTTTACAAAGAGTGGATCCAAACTAATACCTCTGAAGCCACTAAAATCTTAGTCAAAAATTTTACTGAGGATGTATTAGAATGTTATAATCAACTACCCCAACATTCTATTTGGTAATTTGAATATTTAGTTAATCATTTAGTTAAAGAGTTTCAACAAAATGATCTTCACAAAAATTGTCTTAGCCATTTCATCAATGCTAAGCAATCTCCCACTAAATCAACTCATTATTTTATAAAAAAATTAAAATCATTGGCTCATAAATCTTATCATAGCATGACTAATTATAACTTATTCAAACTCTTTATCACATCTTTATATCCCACTCTCCAATATAAGGTTTGAACCATTGCTCCCCAAACACTTAATGAAGCTCTTGATCAAGCTAAACATCAAGACTTTCTTAAGAAGCAATTCGAACCTAATCCTAAACTTATTAAAGGATATTTTGAAACATCCAATTTTATGACTATTAATACATCACAAACCAAATAAGAAGTTGCCAAAACTTATGTTGTTTCACCTTCTAATACACCATTTTCAGTTCAGAAAATGAAATATTATTTTCCACTGTCAAAATCTTTCATCTATCCCAATGTTCTCCTATGTGGTATGATCCCAATCTATTTTTTTGGTTCCATGCTAACATTGGGCATTCTCATGAATCTTGTAAAGGGATCACTAAATTTGTAATCTCTAATGTTCTTTGTGAGTCATCTAACCATGAAGCTATGATCATTCTTCATCATCAAGAGTACATTTATGCCTCTCAAAAATGATAAACTTAAAAATCTTTTACCTCTAACAGTAAAAAATCCTCTTCAAATAATCAATCAACTTCTAAGGATTTTTGTGCTATTTATGTTGATTATGACCAATACTTTAACAATTCTCAATATGTCAACACTACTAAGGTCAAATATCATCACAAACTAACTCACAAAGATCTCGATACCAAGCCTAAAAATCCATCTTTATAAGAATAATTTCTTAAATATACAACCACCACCATAAATCCTGATTCAAAAGCACCTGAGGAACAACTTCCTCCTTTTTATCCTCTAACCACATCTATTTCTCCAAAATCTCATCTATCTCCCAAACCTCATGCTAGTTCTTCTAAATCTAATTGGAACTTTCATGAAGAACTTAAATCTATGCCTTGTAAGATTTCACTTATGGATTTGGTCCATACTACACCCTATCATCACAAATTCTTTATGCAATGACTTCAATAAATTTAATATCCTTTTTCCATAGATGAAGATCCACCTTCTATTTATTCTCAACCTACCAACGTCAATACAAATGAAACTATGTGTCCTTATTTCAAGCCCTCTATTGAATTCCTTAAAGAAGACATGATCAATGATGAGATTCTTTTTCATGTCGATGCTCTACCACTCTTTATAAAAGTGTCCATTAATACCAGTCTTATTTAACAATATCTAGTTGATGAAGGATCTGGTATTGATGTGACATCTTTATGGCTTAAACAATAACTTGGTTATAACAAGGATCATCTCAAGCAAACTTGTCTTACTTGTCATGGTTTTGATAAGACTAATAAAAATCCACTTGGTTATATTTGGCTTCCATTAACAATTAGACCTAAGACTATTCAAACCAAGATTATGGTCCTTGATCTTCCTTTATGTTATAACATACTCCTCAGTCATCCATAGACTCATCAAATGAGAGCCATTAATTATTTTGATAGTCAATGCATTAAATTCTTGCATAATGGAAAATGATATAAGCATGAAGTTGATCCCAACCCATGTAAAATTTAGCTTCCCAATCTTAAATCACAATATTGTATTCCTACCATTCCTAAAATAAATAATCCTCCTTTACTCCAGTTCATCAACATGAATCTTAATTTACAGGTTACTATTTCAGACTATGATGATCATGAGTTTAATGATTTACAACATACTTTCAATACTCTAGGTTATCTCCCTACATTTCATAATGGCTTACTCCTCTCTTACCAAGAGACCATATTAGTCCTCTCATAGATGAGATTACCGATTTTCCCCCTCCATGCAATGCTCAGGAGCCTTCTCTACTAGAAGATGCCTTCACTTGTAATGATTTTGGAGTGGATAAAATATTTTAAGATCCTCTCATCATGTATCCTTATATATTTAGTAATATTAGGATTTTACCCTCTGAAACTCCCCTTGTTTCTTAAGGATGCACAATTTATCCAACATATGATGACAAATTTATAATGTCCCAAGCTCAATCTAGAGATTTGGATGTCTATCATTATCAAAAAACCTTATCTCAAATTCATTATTTCAATCAGGATATTCATACCATTTCTATGGATCACACCTTAGATCTTGAAGGTCATGTGCCTCCTACCAATTCACCTCTTATTGATACTTCTTAGGTGGTAGAGAAAATTATACCTTTTGAACCTCCAAAAATTTCTAAATCTCCTTTACCACCTATTGATCCAATCATTGCATATGATCTTTCTCCCATCATTGAACCCACTAATATTTTAACCCCTTCTACTCCATCTACTTCTACTCTTTAAATTACAATAAATGCCAAGGCAATTGATGTTCGTTAGATACGTTCTAAGTCTAATCACATGGTAATCAAATTTTAGATCTTAAAGTAGATGTCGAGTATTATGGTCCTCTTCCTACCTTGCCTAGTGATGAGGCTATCCTTGTGTTACTTTATGCTTTAGAACCTTAACTTCCTCGACAACATCATAAACTTGGAAATTTTAAGACTAAAACTCCTTGCTTTATAAACTTCATTACTAGCATTGATCTCAAAACAAATCCAATTTCAGCCCTACCCAATGCACCATACGACTTTCAAAACGGTAATTCCATGCTTATCAAATAAACCACTCATATTTAATATTTTAATCCATCTTGTCCTTGACTAATATTATTATGAGATGTTTCACCTACTGAAAATGATAATTTTAGCTTATTTTTTGACAAATATTGTGAGGATTTCATGTGGTCCTACAAGGACATGCTTGAAATTGACCCTAGCCTTGTGGCTCATAATAACATTACCTATCTTGATGCCAATCATGTCCATCACAAACAAAGAAAATTTCAACCTAAAGTTTCCACTTTGTGTCATAAGGAATTCAACAAATTACTTGATGCTAAATTTATCAAACTAGTGGATTATTTTGAATGGGTTTCCAACATTATTCCCATTTAGAAGTTCACTATGATCATTTGCATTTGCATTGATTTCTACAATTTTAATATTAATTTTCCCAAGGATAACTTCCCTTTACCTTTATTAGATGCCATTGTTGATTCCATGGCTAGTTACGAAATGATGTCTCTTATGGATGGCTTCTCGGGGTACAATCATATTCATATTGCTCCTAAGGACTAGTATAAGACAACTTTTAACATGGAATGGGGAACCTGTTTCTTTGTCAAAATGCACTTCAGCCTAAAAAATGTTGGAACCACTTACCAACAAGCATTAACTCACATCGTTCATGATCTCATTCATAAAATTATTGAAACTTATGTGGATGATCTCATTGTTAAATCCAAAAATCATACAAATCATCTTTCTTATTTTGATAGCATCTTTGATTGTCTCCTTAAATATAAAGTTAGAATTGATCCTTACAAATATGTCTTTAGAATCAAATCTAGAAAAAATTTAGGATTATTAGTCTCTCTCCATAGCATTTATGTTGACCTTACCAAAATCAGTGTTATCATCAACATGCCTATTCCTCATTCTATTCTTGACATTTGTATTTATTTAGGAAAACTTGAGGAAATTAGATGATTCATCCCCAAAATGGCATATCAAATTCACTCTGTCAATTCCCTTCTCAATAAAGGTACTAATTTAGAATGGATCGATCTATGTCAAAAAGCCTTTGATAAAATGAAAGAGTCATTGCTTCATCTACCCAGACTTCATCCTCCTTCCAATGATAAACCTTTGCTTCTATATACTTCTTCCACATCTATTTTAGTTGGGTCAATGCTTTCCCAACAAGATGATACAGGAATAAAGTATTTTATCTACTACATTAATCGAGGCCTCATCGATTATGAAACACATTATACCAAAATTGAGTGTGATTGCCTCACCATCTATTTTTTAGTTGAAAAGCTTCACCACTATATGCTTTACCAAACTACTCATGTTATTTTTCATTCTTACCCCCTTCATAATTTCTTCTCTAAAGACTTTCTTCTCCACATTGTCACTTAAAAAGTTATTAAAGGGCAAGTCATAGTTGATCAACTTGTTATATATTCTATTATATCCACTTCTTCCCTATAAGATGATCTTTCAGATGATAATATCCTTTACATTGAATGTCTTAATCAATCTATCTCTCTCAAAGATTAGTTTCATAGCTTTATCACTGATATTGAAGCCAATAATCTTGATGAATCCACTACTCCTTCTAATACTACTAAACCAAAATTAGTTATCAAGGAGCTCCCTAAAATTAATGTTGACTTGTATGAGGATACTTGGACCCTTCACTTTGATGGTGTTAAATGCCTTCAGGGAGTTGGGCAAGTTGCATTCTAACAAGTCCTCTTGGCAAGATCATTCCTTTAGATTTTTTCTTCACCTCTGATGTCACTAATAACATGGCCAAATATGAAGCTCTTATCATAGGCATGAGATCTACTCTTGACTTAGACATTCAACACCTTCATGCTTTAGGTGAATCTCATCTTATTTTCTATCAAGTTAGTAGTAATTATCAATGTAAAAGTGAGAACCTTATTACCTATCATCAAATTACAACCACTCTTTCTGAGGATTTTATCTCTTTCACTATTGACCCTATTCTTAGAGATCAAAATTCCATTGTTGATTCTCTCACCTTATCAACATCTCTCTTTCATCCTCATCAAGTTCTTTTCGATCCTTATTTTGTTATATATATAATAAAATCCCCATCTTCATCTCAACCACTAGATTCACTTATTTTCCATATCGAGGCTATTACCATTCACCATAGCCCATGGTACAAAGATATCATTCAATTTTTAGAACATCAAACTTATCAGCCTAATTTAGATTATCATAAAAAGACACACATCATAAATAAGCTTTAAAATATGTATTTGAACACAACATCCTTACTATTATAATGCTAAAGGTACCTTGCTCTATTATGTTTTGCAAGATGAGGGACCTCCTCTTCTTAAATAACCACATGGGGGCATTTATGGTGGCCACTATAGTGGGTATGATACATCCTAAAAATACCTATGTATGGGTTACTTTTGGCCTACTCTTGAAAAGGATGCAATTGAATATGCTTAAAAGTGTAATCCTTGTTATCTTCATGATGATCTAGTCCATTCACCTCTAGTCGAACTTCAAATTATTAAATCTCCTTGGCCATTTTTCACTTGGGGATTCGATCTCATTGGTAAATTACCTCATTCCTAAGATGATCATGTCTTTATCAGCACTACAACCAAATATTTTAATAAGTGGGTAAAATACATGCCCCTTGTTAATGTCACTAGTCTTATCTTTTCCAAATTTATTCTTAATCAAATCATTTTCTGCTTTGGTATTCCCCATACCATCATTTTATACAATGGTGGTAACTAAAAAAATAAACATGTTAAACAACTTTACAAAAATTTCAAGATCAATCACAAATTTTCCATGCCTTATCATCCATAATGCAATGGCCAAGCTGAGGCCACTAATAAAATTCTCAAAAAAATTCTCCAAAAAATAATTCATGAAACTCATATAGATTGGAACATTCATTCCTATCATGTATTTTGAGCTATCAGACTAGCATACATACTACCACTGGGGTAACACCATTCTCTCTAGTCTATGGTTCTAATTCAGCTCTTCCTTTAGATGTTGAGCTTCTCTCTCTTCATATATCTCTTCCTAGTATTATTCTTGATGAACAATTATGTGAAACTCATTTTCATGCCATTGATCTTATTGATGAACGTCATCTTTCTGCTTTGTAACATAATGGCCAATACAAGGCTCACATTACCAGACAATATAACAAATGTGTGCTAAAATATATAGTTTTAATTTTGGTGATCTTGTCCATAAATTAGAATACACTCATGATAAATAAGTTAAATATGCCCAAAATGGTGGGGCCCATAATTGGTCAAAGATATTATTGGTCCTAACACCTACCATCTTCAAACCAATGAAGACCATGTTTTTAAAAAGCCTACTAATGCTCAATTCCTTAAAAATTACTTTGCCTAAAAATTTTATTTTTCTTTTCATGCTTTCTATTCACATCTATCTAACATTTTTTATAGGTTACTTACATGGGTCTCTCCCTTTATAGTAGTTTCCTCTTTTTCACAAACCTTTTGTCCTCCCTTTTGGTCTTTTGTTTTCTTGATGTACCATAGTCTTCTTTTTCTTCTTGCATTTTTTATTTTGACACCCCTTGGGTTTTTATTTTGTGAGTTACTTCATAATACCATGGATAAGACCTTACATTCATCACAAAACCACCATATTTTACTTATTTTTCTCAAACTTTTTGCTTGCCAATTTTATTTTGTCACCCCTTAGAATTTTCTTTTGTGAGTTGCTTTGTAAGACCATAAATAAGACCTAACATCCCTCACAAAAATACCATCTCTTTACTTTATCTTTTCCTTATTTTATGAAGTTTTAGTGTTAGACGGTGGATAGGACCTGACCCTCCTCATAAAATTACCACCTTTTCATGTTCTTGATCCTTGTTCTTAACTTTAGTTTTTACTTCTTTTGCTAGATGAAATGTACACAGTAATTTTTATTAGCATGTTTTCCTCCATTTCCCTCATTCTCATGATAAGGAATCACACTTTATTATCATTCTATCCATTTTCCCCCCTTTATCACATTTTTTGCAATTTGAAGTAATTCAAATTCTCTCATGTGTCATTCTTCTTGATTTCCCCTTTCTTTCACTCCACATTAGATAAAATAATGTTGAATTCAAGATAACCCTTTTATTTCACATAGAGTTATGAGAATCTTAGACACCATGATCTTTGAAGTTTCTCTCTTTTAGCAGCCTTATCCCATGTATTCAAATAAAAGTCATATTTAGCACCCATGTTTGGTTTTCCAAATCCATAAAGAGGGGCAATAGAAAAATTCATCAAGAAAGTTAAAAACCAAATAATTTAAATCAAAATTCAATGATATATAAAAGGAAACATACAAATCTTAAAAGTCAAAATCACACTAAGAGATGTGATTCCAAACACATCTTCTATATCTAATTGAAGCTCAAACTCCACAGTTAGCCTCACAAGAGGTAAAGTCCTTTGAGGAGTGGTAGGATAGTAGATTGGAATAGGTGAATTCAAACAACTTAATGGTGCTACTTACTTTCTCACATAAGTACCCAATCTTCATAGTAGATTGATAGCTCTATAAGGTATCTTGAGGAATGGGGAACACATTGTGATAAGGTAGGTATAGTCATATAAAATGTGAAAATTGGTAACTTGAGTGTGGTTAATGACACCCAACCCATAGGTCCCTCTTGCTTTATCTCATGGCCCTCATAGGCTTCTTTTCACTAATTCCTAATCATCATTAGCCTTCCAACCCTGATCCTAGCTCAGTCAGACTGCTCTTTCCATGATAAATCTATCCCTCCAAGTACAATTATCTTAGGACTATAGCACCCAACTTGGACTATAGCACTAGTCCCTCTAGTGTCTACTTTTGGTGCTCCTATCCAAATGCATTTTTACCTCCAATGGTCAGTTTTTTATAGTTTTTATCCCTCTTATTATTATCCTAATGTGAGCATATTCGACCCATGACCAATAAATCCCTATAAAAGCCCATTCCAAGGTCATTTATATAGGGGTTAGAAATTATCACAAAATAAGTAAGAATACAAGCAAAGCCACTAAGGCAATCTTGCTTATTCTTTGCATATAGCTAGCCAACAATATTTCAAGCACATCTAAATCTTTGCACTAGGCCCTAGTCACCTCAATCTCAACTATTTTTAACATTTTACATATTCATACACACAATCACATAAATCACATCAAGTGGGAGAACTACATATGATTGATCCATCCTCAGAGTATTGGTATTTAGGTAATGTGCCCACATAAGGGGTGTGAATACACATTCAATGTATATTACACACACTAACCCCCCTCTTTCCTAAATTTTGTCAAAGCATAATGGATTCTAGGGTTTCAAGATAAAATCAGCTCTATAAAGAGTTATGTAGATATCTAACAGTTAAAATTTCATAGGTAGGTTCACATGGACACAAAGAATAAAAACCAAAAATCTTATTTTTCATAGACAATAGCAGCAAAAGAGGACTATAACATCAGACCCCAAGGTGTCCTATTTAAGTGCTCTTGTCCGATCAATAAATGAAGGTCAAATATTTATTTTTGATAGTGTCCCAGTCCCACATAATGAAGTTTCGACCCTATAATAGCTATCTTAGTCAATTTCTAACCAAGTCTTATTTTCTATCACTTATTATTATTTTTAAAAAGGTCTAAATTATAGTCAAATTATATAAATTAGTAGCTTAATTATTCCATATTTATTTACTATTTTTGTTACTCTAGACCTTTAACTAAATTGGGAATAATACTCCAATATTCCTAAAATTGTTAGTGTAGACACCAATATTGTGTCTACCCCCCCTTGGTCCCCTTCTAACTCTAACACTCCTAACCCACACCTTATTAATTTAAAATAAATTATCTATTTTAAATTAATCATCTCCTCACCTCAACACCTCACCTAGACACCTCACCCAGACACCTCACCATAAGACCATTTCTTACCCTATGACTCACCCCAAGACTAATTCCTTCAAATCACAACTACCTAAGACCTATTCGAACTCTTTAACTAACTCTCGTGCCTAATAATCCCATCCTTTGACCATTCTCCAATGGAAAATGCACTTGGTGGGTGGAGAAATAGGCAAAAGGCTAAAAATAGCCCTTTTAACCATTCTCTAGCCGTTGACGTCGATCAACTATCGATCGACGCTGGCAAGATCGCCGACATCGGTTACATAAACTAAGCTTCTAACCTTGAGTTTCCCCCTACCTCTTTGGATATCGACGCACACGCTCTGAGACTAAACATCAAAATTCAATTATCGCTCTCTAGGCTACAGAAACTCTACAAAAATCACTCCAGACATTGGATTGGAAATATTGTATGAGATCTTCGACGTCAACCACAATAGGAACAAACATCCTGACACCCTTCAGTCTTCACCAAAAATCTAAGTATTCTTCTGGTCTCCATTTCATAGTTCTAGAATAACTTGGTAATTAGTTTCTATTTACTATTTCTAAATACTATAGAAGAAACCCGACTCCCTCTGTGGAAGGGCTAAAAAGCCTTCCTCTGACTCTTGTCCTATTCTCACACCTACCCTCTACCTTTTGCCCTTCCTCAGACCCTATTCTCCTTCCCATAACTCTGTACAAACCTCCCAACTCCTAGAGTCCTCTATCCATCATAGAAATTACCTAAAACCCATCCAAAGACTTATTGCCCCTATCGACATCAGCAGTATAACCAATGTCGGCACCTTTTACCTACCGACATTGGCAGCATAACTGACGTTAGTGACTGTGTAAACTAGAACCTATTCAAATAGCCCTTAAACCAGACACAACCTTTAACCAGCTTGCTGAGACTCACAAATTACAAGAAAGAGGTACACAACATTCTGCCTTTTCATTTTTGTAAGTCTTTTATCATTTCATTTTATACAAATCTCTTTGTCTTAAATAGTAGACTGTCATCCCTCACGGAGCTTTACGCTTCCGAGACCAAGCGCGTGGCTTGGCAGTCCACCCAATCTTATTCTAACATTTTCTTTGTTTTAAGTCTTATTCTTATCTACAGGTGTCTTCCTCCATAGCCAAAGAGGAGCTCCTACAACGTTTGGATATGGTGCGCAGCTTAATCCGAGTAACATACAAACCCCTAACCTTCAACCTTTAGTTTCTTCTTTCTTCTAAATATAATTAGCAAAAATGTGAAGAAACATTCTGGCATGCTCGGTGGGACCCTGGAGTTTTCCTTGGGTTCAATTTTTCTAAAAAGCAAACTTTCATATAGGTGCATTAGGAAAATTTTCTCTGCTTGTATCCTTCTTCTATCTTTTTATTTTGAAAAGAAATCATAAGCACAAGTTAAAAAGAACTTATTTCTTTTTCTTCTTGTCACTTATTCCTTGCATCTTAGAATAGTGAAAAAAATCATATTCTTAACCTTTTCTCCACTTGTTTTCATCTAAACAAAACATTTCAATTTGGGTTTTTTTAAAAAAAAACTATTGCATTTCATTCCTGCTTGAATGCATACTTAGCCCTCTCACTTAGTAATTAAAAATGCATTATGAATAAAGTCTAGTGCACATATGTTAGATAACCAGACCACAAGCACATCAAATTAAACATTTTAACATACTTGAGACAAGGCCCATCTAGGATTTCATCACCTAGCAGATACCTTACCCTTCCTGGCAATCCTACTTGGACTTCACTACCAAGGGGAGGACCCACTCTGTTCTCTGGCAAAGTATAAACTATAGGCAAAGTATATATTGGCTAAGCAGCCCAGCTTGGCTCTGGGTTCATGAAGTGATGGGAGTAAGCCCCAGCACCAGGACACGTACGGAACCTAACACAAATTTTTGAGCACCAAAACATAACCTAAAACCAACCATAAACTTCCTCTTTAGGACCCGTTCTAAAAGCCCAATTCCCAAACACATTATTCTAAGGCATAAGCCACCATGACTCTAAAATTTATTCTTAGGAATTTAAAGTTTAGAGGTTGCTTGCCATCATCTATTTTTCTATCTTATCTAATTTTTTGATCTAGTAAGTTCACATTCTGAGGTCCAAAAACAACTCAAAATTTCTCTTTCTTTCAAAACAAAATCAATTTTTTGTGTTTCTGGAAATATACAGACACCGACATCGGCAAACCATATTCACCAACATCGGTTATATCACTGACCTCGGCAACACTTCATAATCGACATCGATTATTTAATCGACGTAGGTCACTGTCAAAAAATTTTATTTCCAAACAACAAGTTTAAAACCCAACTTTTTTGCTATTAAACACAGATTCTGGGTTTTTGAGACTGAAATACATAGTTTTTAAAACTTGAACACATTTTGCCTTGAATGGTTTTGACACATAGCCAAGCTAAAACTCTTGTTGACCATGCAAGGTAACAACCACTTCCACCTTTGCCCTTCATAACAAGTCCTCTAATAGAGTATACTTCAGACACTAAGCATACTCATACCCCAAATCAACCTCCTATTGTTCCCGTAGGGGATCAAGACTTTGAGAGATTCCTTGACCTCAACGTCAAGGCTCTCCAACACTATCTCGCGAGAAGCCAAATACGAGATCCTTTAGGTAACCCTATTTATGGGATGCCAACTTCCTAGTTGAAACGGCAATAATATCAACAACCTCCGTTACCCAACCCACGGTCACTCAGGCCATTGCCTCAACTAGTAACCCAACCATGGCCAATATTCAATATTTGGCCTCCCCTTCTATTTCTAGACCTACCTCCATTACTATTTTTGTACCCCCTCAACCACAAGCAATTCAAACAAGTTCAACACCTTTTCAAAACTTGCTTGTTTCTATCCCCCCCACTCTTGCACCCATAAATACAAGAGTGACTACCTATCCTCTGACTAGTGTTGCCACCATCCAACCACCTTTGGCGGCACCTAGTCAATTTGTGCCCTCCAATTTCATGGCACAAGCCCCCTTGACCTCAACATCAATCCCCATGACAAACTACCAATATGTTGTGCCTATACAAATGCAACCTAGCACATCATATGCCCCTCCCAACGTCTTTTAGGTACCCTATAACCTAGGGGGTACTCCTCTTACCAATCCATCAACCGATCTAATTAAGATGTTGATGGATAAGATGTCTAACCTTCAGACATTTGTTTTAGGTTCAAGGAATGTTCTTTCATATGAACAAATCTATAGTGAACCTATTCACCCTTCGGTCCCAATTTGACCATATCCTAGCCAGTGGGAGCTCCAAAAATTTACTCATTTTCAGAGTAAAGAAGACCCACAACAACATTGACAAGTGTTTAGACATGCTTGCTACTTTATAGCACATGATGATGTGTTACTACTTCACACATTTCCCATGTCACTCTTTAGTGCCGCCCTTGATTGGTATAGTCCTATTACCAGTCATTCTCCTTTTACTTTCACTCAACTAGCT
This sequence comes from Torreya grandis, assembly GCA_037957365.1. Taxonomy (NCBI): domain Eukaryota; kingdom Viridiplantae; phylum Streptophyta; class Pinopsida; order Cupressales; family Taxaceae; genus Torreya; species Torreya grandis. Next base: position 205,003 of record JARHVA010009131.1, read on the forward strand.
CAACTATTCCTTTACCACTTTTCAATCAACATCACTAAAATGGTCTCCATCATAGACCTATATTCTATTAGATAATTCAACGATGAATCAATAGCTAATTTCATTGCCCGTTGGAGAGGTTTAATCAACCAACTCTCCTTTTCTTTACCTCAACCTGAGCTCAATGAGCTCTTTTCACAAGCATGTGCCAAGCACATCTCATCTACTTTGCGAGTCCAAACATTCCACACATTTGACAAAGCTTTCACCATGGCCAGGAAGCTTGAACTTCGTGCTGTCAAAGAAGATAAAGTCAAATTACGTAGTAAAAATGCCAACGCAAAATCTAATGACCCTTCTTCCAATTCCAAATCCAAGGGATTGGCAAATTCTATGGTACTTAGACCATCTTCTTCTACCACAACTAACCAATCCAAACCCTCTACATCACAAAGCATTACATGACAATTCCAACAACAATACGTACAATGTCAGTATACTCCAATAGGAGAATCATAAGCTTTCATGTTGGATAAACTAGTCAAGCAGGGAGTCCTTAATCTCCCTCAAATTTGACCACCACCCCAATTTGATTCCTCATGAGCCATCTCTGCATGGTATAGGGAAAATGACTTCTGTAATTACCATTGTGTCAAAGGTCATGACATAGACAATTGTAAAACCCTCAAGAATGTTATTTAGGACATGTTAGACAAGGGGATATTGTCTTGGATAACCCAAACATGTTGGCTAACCAAAACATAGACATCTTTAGACAACCATTCCCTAACCATCCCCCTAGTCAAAACAACATCTAAACCATGGCTGATGACTCCCAAGAGCACAATATATGCATGGTCGACATGGTTTCTCCTTTCATTTCTAACCGACCTCTTCCACAGTCTGAAGAGGTTAGTCAATCTATTTTTCCTCCATAGGTAGAAGAACCTTCTTCTCCTATTACTCCTTCATCCACACCCCTTTTAGGCATTAGAGAATCTACTTTGACCTCTCTTATATTGGAGGACACTTTGATGATACCAATGCCACTAGTTTCACCCTCATCCTTCCTATTACCAATGGAGGATCATACTTTTCCTGCTCTTCAACCACAAGTAAAAGGCATGATCATCCCTGCACTCTATCCTCTCGAAGAGCCACATTCTCCAATTCCTTCTCCACCAAGAGAAGAACTTGTCTCTTCACCTATTTTAGCTGAAGATGATCAGGTAATGGCTCTCTCTCTCGCCTTTGGCCCGAGATCACTGCATCTAACACGTTTCTAGTCTCACAACCACCCAAATCTTCCAAAAGACCAATTATAAAGCCTTGCGCAACATCCTCTAAACCATTCCCCTGATTGGCTGAAAACTTAGAATTTCTCCATTCAAGGAACTTAGAACATGAGGCGTTATGGGAGAAACATAAAGCTCCTTATGTTACACATCCTTCTTCATCTCATGTTGTCAACTCGTCTGCAGCAAATTATCCTAAACTCTCTAACAAGGATCAGGCTTCTACTTCCCAATCTTCAAAAGCTCAGCCATCCACATCTGAACCTAAATCCTCATAGGCATCTACCATACCGAAATAGGTTAAATCTCTTGGCGTTCACCCCGTACCAAACCTCACTTACCCACAAGTGAAGGTAGATTTAAACCTCACCCCCCATAGTAGTGGTCCTCACATCGTATTAAAGAAGGCTACTAAACCACATTGGAGAACTCCTCCCCCACCATCACCATTGCCCTCTATTTTGGGCTCACACCCTTCTACCTTAATATGAGTGCTACCTACTCCAACATCTAACAAAAACAAATTGCCTCCCCTACTACCTTTACCCATCAAAAACATACTTCCACTGAAAAACTCGGCACCTCTCACCAAAAAAGTGTCATCTACATGAGTGGCCACACAACCAACTAAAAAGGTGGTACAAAAAACTCCCTCAACAACTCGTACAAAATAGAAGTTGTCAACATCTACTACAACAACAAGCGTAGATCCATTAGCGGGTTCTTATACTTTGTTGTTGCACTAATTGCTACAATCTTCTAGCATCACTCTCCCGCCTATTAAACCATTTCAACCTCTCGAATCAAAACCATCATGGTTCAATGACACTCAAATTTGCCTATATCATCGCACACCTAGACATGATACCAAAAATTGTTGTGCCCTTAAGGTTGTCATTTGCCAACAATTGGAAAAAGACACCCTTCTTGTTGAGGATTCTTTCAACAAACCTTTGACACCTTCCCATATCTCTCAAACCTCTTCACCTTCATCGGGATCCCATCATCAGACTATGGTCCTTTTACCTCTTTCCTCCCCCTTATTCAAGATTAACACCATTACTATGGCCACTAGGTCGCAAACTTCAAAAGATAAAGGAAAAGAGAAGATTTCTATCCCTTGGACATACCCATTTGCCAAACCTTCAGAACCACCAAAACCCAAGATTTCAATCTTGGGCACATCCCAACAAACATCTTCAGAGATAATTCGTGATTCTATGGTGAAAAAACTTCACCAAACTCCAGTGAAGATGTCTTTATATGACCTCATTCAAAGCTCTCCACAACATCACCGAGCTTTAATCAAAGTTTTATAGGTGGTGGAGGTCTTACCCGAAGACCCCCAACCATTGGCTGCCTTAGTCTAATCATTACCCACCATCGCCTCCATTACTTTTAGTGATTCTAAGATTCCTACCTCTAATTTAGAAGATTAGGATGCTGCCCTTTTCATCACAACTTACATTGATCAAACTCACATTAAGCGGGTTATGATTGATGGGGGCGCCAATATTAATATCATTTCAACCATTGCATATGACCAACTAGCCCTCCCAAAGAATTGCATGTCAAAAACTGATGCAATTCTTCATTCCTTCAACGATTCCACTGCCACTACCATTGGCACCGTCGTCTTACATATTCGTGTTGGCCCAAGAACAATCCCAAAACTCTTCTACATCATTGAGGGGGAGCTCCAATACATCATGTTTTTGGGATGACCTTAGATTCATGCCATGACTTGTGTCCCTTCGACATTGCATCATTGTGTTAAATTTGAACATGAGGATCAAGTTCATGTCATTCTTGCTGACCCTTCCCCCTTCAAAACATGCAACACAACTTATCAACCCAATGGTGTTCTCATCCCTTTGAAAACATCCATCCAAACACCACCTCCACCCACAAAAGCCTCAACAACTTTCCAAACATCAATCATGCCCAGTCCTCAAGTGACCACAAAAGATCCTGTAGAAGATACCTTCCAGCGGCTTTAACTTGGGGAGTATCATTTGCTTACCCTAGACATGTTCCAAACTCCTCATGAATATGGACAACTTCATCACAACCCAAATTACGACCATCACATTGGAATGGTCATCCCATATGGTCCTCCCAATCTTCAAACTAATCTCATCTATGGAGGCCTAGATCAAGATCCTACTGATGGGAATCCTCTCATGTCACCCCAACTATTCACGTCCGATTTCTCTTTTCTTGCTAACCCTAGATTTGCTCACACCTATCTTTATAGGTGTGCATGGAAGGGTTTTCACTTTGGGTGCTATGAACAAGGTTCCCACCAACTCGTTGAGCCTCCAAACGATGAGGCAATAAAACATGCCAAGAAATGACATGGCCTGGGTTTTAAAGAACCTACAAAAACCTCTAAACATCCTCACCACAAAACTATTATAGAACAATATCCTCCAACCTCTCTTATTCCTCCATCCTCACCTATAGAGTCAGTTGTCTCCATCTCTCCTAGTTTTTTTTTGGCATAAACGCCATTCACTTAGAACCCTTGACCTATCAACTAGGTGGGGTATCAAGGTCTCTTCCTCTTGTTTATTCAGACATGATAGATGATAAATTTTTTACCATCAACACCGTCCAATGTGTGGATGATGATGCCATACTCATCTACATGGGTGCAGAAGACTCTTTCATTCAATGATCACTTCTTTCAGAAACATAGATTATGTTAAATGAATCGACCATTGACATTAATCTCCCCTCTTCTGACATTCCTCACATTTTAAATATTGGTCAATCTTTGGATGCCCAGGAACAAATAGACTATACTAAAATCCTTATAGATCATAGCAAAGCCTTTGCTTGGTCCTATAGCGATATGCCTGGCATTGACCCTAACATTGTCGTTCACAATATCATCACAAACCTAGAGGATAAGCTTGCTAGGCAAAAGCTTCACAAGATGCACCCTCACATTGTACTCCTTGTCAAAGAGGAGCTTCAACGTCTTATTTCTGTCTCATTTATCCAGCCCATTGATTATCCACAATGGGTGTCAAACATTGTCCCTATCACAAAAGTGACTAGGTGAATCTAAATTTGCATCGATTATCAGGACCTCAACCTAGCTTACCCAAAGGATGACTTTCATTTGCCAAACATTGACCAACCTGTTGATCTTACGGCCGGTCATGAGATGCTATCACTCATGGATGGGTTCTCAAGATATAATCAAATCTTGATTGTGCCAGAAGATCAACATAAAACCACCTTCATCACCCCTTGGGGGACTTTTTGCTATAGGGTCATGCCTTTTGGCCTCAAAAATGTAGGTGCTACATACCAATGCGCCATGACTTATATCTTTCACGATCTCCTCCACAATATCATGGAGGACTATGTGGATGACCTACTTGGGAAATCCAAACTCCACCATGACCATTTAACCATTCTCAAAATCATATTCACTCACCTCCTACAATATAATGTTTGACTCAACCCCAAGAAATGCGTCTTTGGGGTTCTCTCAGGGAAGCTTTTGGGTTTCATCATTTCTCTTCGTGGCATTGAGGTAGATCCCACTAAGATTTGAGCTATACTCGAGATGCCCCCACCAACCAACCTAAAACAACTTTGTAGCCTGCAAGGGAAGCTTCAATCTATTCATCACTTCATCTTACAGTTATCTGACTGATGTCAGCCCTTCCATCACCTCCTCAAGAAGGATGTCTCCTTTAATTGGGATAAAGATTTCCAAGAGGCTTTTGAGGCTCTTAAATGCTATCTTGTCTCTCCACTAGTCCTTATTCCACCTAAAGATGATAAACCCTTTTATCTTTATTATCAGCAACAAATCATTCCTTAGGTGCCATGATTGTGCATCGAGATGAACAACATCGTGAGCAAGCAGTTTATTATATAAGCTAAATGCTCATTAATTACAAAACTCAGTATACTCATACTAAAAAACTTTGCCTGGCAAAGAGTCTTTGATGCATCCAAACTCTGTCATTACCTCCTCAATCACAAAACTTACATCATCACCCACACTGACCCTCTCAAATACATGCATTCCAAGCCATACGAAAACCAACATATGGCTCATTGGCTCATGCTTCTCACTGAGTTCGATTTGGAATTCACTCAACAAAAGTCTATAAAGGGGCAAACAATCACTGACCAACTAGTAGATGCCCCTCTACCTGACAACCAACCTTCTCATTGTGAATTTCCCGATGAATCTATCGCCACGCTATCCACCGATGACATCTTCTATCAAATGACAATGTTCTTTGACGGATCCAAATGTCAACTCGGTGGGGGTGTGGGAGTCATTCTCATCCCTCACGAGGGTGAGCCCATGCCTCTATCTTTTAAACTTGACTTTGAATGCACCAATAATATGGTTGAATATGAAGCCTTAATTTTGGGACTTCAAACTACCCTTTTCTTAGGCATCAAGACAATCAACATCTTTTGTGACTCGCAACTAGTCATTAATCAGATTAATAGTTCATACCTTTGTAAAAATGAAGTTTTGCAATGATATAAACACCATGTTGACACATTGCGAGAATCTTTCGACCATTATCTCCTGCAAACTGTTCCTCATTCTACAAATAAGTTTGCAGACACTATTGCTTCTCTCGCCTCACACATACCATCATCATTTGCCTCCTTGAGAATCTATGTTATGGTACACCATTTGGTGTTGCCTTCATACATCTCAACTAACATCAACTTTGTTGGCACTATCGACTCGAGTCCACAAGATGTTTGGTATAAACAACTTGTGGACTACTTAACTTAATCTATTATTTCTCCTGACCTCTCAAGCAATGCACGGTGGGCTTTTATCAAAAGTACTGCTTGATATACCATGCTAGGGGGTCTTCTCTAAAAAATAAGTTTTGATGGCCTCCTTCTTCAATGTCTAACCTCCACTGAAACATCTCATGCCATTAAACAAGTCCATGATGGGATTTGTGGAGGACATTTCAGTGGTAACTGGGTTGCAAAGCGCATCCTTCGCCTGGGATATTATTGGCCTACTCTTCACCAAGACTACAATGACTATGTTTGGCATTATATCAAATGCCAACAACACGCTAACTTACTTCACATCCCTAGCCACGCTTTACAAGTTGCTAAGGAATTCTGGCCCTTTTCACAATGGGGCTTAGATTTAATTGGTGAGATTAACCCTCATTCATCTCTCTGACATCAGTCCATTATCACCACGACCAAATACTTCACTAAATGGGTGGAAGCTATTCCCCTCATCTCCATTAAAGTTGACAAAATTGTCGACTTCATCAACAACCACATCATCTGTCATTTCGGGGTACCCCACAAGATCATCACCGATAACGGTAAATCTTTTAAAAACAAAATTGTCTAAAAACTTTGTGACTCTTTTGGCATCAAACTCAACTTCTCCTTGCCTTATTACCCATAAGAAAATGGACTGGTAGAGGCTTCTAACAAAATCTTAACCAAAATCTTCATGAAGGTGGTCAATGACACTGGAAGGGATTGGCACATCCACATTCCCTTCACTTTGTGGGCCTACCGCACTAGCATTCAAACCTCTATGGGTGCTACACCTTTCTCTTTAGTGTATGGAACCAAGGCAGTCTTGCCTCTTGAAGTACAAATACCATCTCTATGCATCTCCTTGCATGACATACTTTCTAATGATGACTTTCATCAAGATCAGTTAGCTCAACTCCATTTACTCGACAAATGTCATCTTGCTGCCCTTAACCATCCATATCTACCAAAATTGCATCAAACGTGCCTATAACAAAAATCTGAGAGAGCGAGATTTCAAAATTAGAGATCTCATCCTCAAAGAAAACCAACATGTGACCAATATGGAAAGAAGCAAATGAGGCAAGTTTGCTCCTAATTAGCTCAGACCTTATATCATAACACATAAGTATGGATCAGGGACTTATCGTCTATCTTCTCTTGAAGGTCAACCAGAACCTGAGCCCCTTAATGCCTTGCATCTGTGACCATTCTATTGTTAATCAAGTAATCATTCACTTGATATTTAACTTGAGCTCATCCCTTTAGCAACCATCATCATCCTTATTCATATTCCTTTCAACCCTTTTTTCCACAAACATTAGTTAACTCTTGTGACATTAATGCTTTGTCTTACTAAAAGGGAAACTCCAAAACCTCTATAGGCTTGTCCATGACTAAAGATTTAGTCAAGAAACAAAACATAAAATTGGGATGCCTAACCAAATATACAAAGGTCATAAACTATAAATGTAGACTACTCTCTCAAAGGGCAACTGCATCATTGATGTAAGTAATAGACTGCTCCCTTGAAGGACAGTTATTCAATAAACTCCAAGCATACAAAGTAAACTATAGACTAATCCCTCGAAGGATGGCTATGCCTAAAATTTTGCTACAAATAGCACCCTCTCAGAAGCTTCCTGCATAAATCAGCTTCACATGACCACCAAACAAAACAACATCCCCAAATAGACTCCCCACATTGATCAGTCTACAAGATTTTAAGTCATGGAGTTGCCTATAGTTGTTTTTAGGGTCACCTATAAAAGGGCCAAATTTATCCCTGCTAAAAAGGGTTACGCTATCTTAACATATCACCTAATAACACCTATTACCCCAACATACTCAAGGGATTTCATGCTCACTTAATGTCTAGTGATTTGACTAATTCTCTAACACAAACCAATGGTCAATGATGTAATGCATGAACGAGGCTTTTATTTCCAAAAACCCCCTACCTATGATATCATTATGATCCTTGTCAATGAAAGAGCAATGCGCCTTTCACTTCTTACTTGACTTCGTCACATGCCCATTCACATTAGTTTCTATGAAAAACAAGACACATGGAAACTAACAACCAAACACAATTTATGTCAAGCATATATCATCACCAATATGAAAAATGATGAAGCATAAATAAACTCATTTCATTTTTAGCATACATCCATCACTAATATGGAAAATTGTTAGGAATGACAAACCACACAAACCTATGTTACAGCATACACCATCACACAATATGGAAAATGTTGTAACATCATCATATATTCATCACATTAAGCATGTATCATTAAAACATATGAGAAATGTTAAAAATACTAACATTAACATAACAAGTCACATCCACAACATGTCAATATCTCAAAATCTCATATATATATATATATATATATATATATATATATATATATATATATATATATATATATATATATATATATATATATATATATATATATATGTGTGTGTGTGTGTGTACATCAATGTTTACAATAGTACAATACTATCTCTCTCAAAATACACATACATCTCACATCAACAACATGTAGGCCCGTATATACATCTCGCCTAAACTACAAAAAGCCTCAAGGCTGTGGTGGTGGTGGTGGTGGTCATGGTCATGATGACGCTGAGTCATCTCCACTCTCTGATCGTCATCGTCTCTGAGAACTCGAAGCAGTAGTGGGTGACATAGACTTCTGCTCAGCCAATATCTCAGAATATCACTATATTTGAGGATACTGCCTGATGGCACCCTCATAATAAGTGATCTCATCTAATGCAGTGTTGTATCTAGAGATAGGTACAGTCTGCGGTGGACCCATGGACCCTGATGCCATGCCCTGTAACGAGCTTTGTGACTGTGGTTGAGGTGGTTGTTGTGGTGCTGACTATGCTAGCTCATGCACTGGCTACTATGGTGGCAACTGAATGGGACCCTGACTTGCTAATCCTTATGCCTAGGCTGTGGCTAACTGCCCCTATAATATAGTAGCCTACCCTATCAAGGTAGCCACCTATGGTGTCAAAATTGTCACTTGCCCCTGAAGCCCTACCACTTGTCCCTATAAAATGGTGACATGTGCTCGTGTTGCATCCCTCTCCTAGATGGCAGTATCTCTCTCTCTACTCACTATCTGTAGATCGGGTGGTGGTCCCTTCTAAATCCTAGCATACTGCCCTACCCACCCAGCAGAGTAGGTCTCTATACATCATGGATCTACTACACCAAGACCTACAGGTAGCTCCTCAAAATCAAGCTGCTCTGTCTCCTCTGGTAGTGGGAGCGGCACCTCAATATCATCTCGTCTGTATAGTGGAAATGCGGGAGGCACATCCTGTAACAGCCCATACTAGTGTCGTACTCTCTCTGCTAGCACTCTCTCGAGCTCATTGACTCATCTGCCCCTCACCCATTTCAAACTCTACACTCCCACCAGATGCTCTACCTAGTCTTTGAATGATGGGTATACCAAGTATGGCCACTAGATGATGTCTACCATGATTAGGGCATCTAGAACCCCCTATAGTAATCAATGTCTCAAACAATGTTGTCCACATGAGTCTATGCCATGACCTCTAACCATCGCCTGAACTTGACTCTGAACCTGGCTTGGATAGCCACTAGAAGGACAAGAGGTCATGTGACCATGATGTGCTTGTATGACCAACAGTGCAGGAGGTGGCCCACACATAAGCTATACCGCTGCCACTGACTGATCCCCCAGAGCTCTCTATATAGCTGAGCCAAAAACACTGGAGCCCATGCAAACACTGTTTACTCCTCGATCATATCTACCAAAACCCTAGTCATGGCGATTGAGATTCTCCCTCCCTCTGCATCAAGTAGCGTATACACGGTGATGCCAATCATCATCAAGATGGCTAGCCCATGCTCATCCTCATTAGTAGCATATACTAGCTCATATGCAAAACTAGCTGAGTGGTAAGTCACCTCAATAGCGTGCTCCCCAAATAGCATCACTATGTGAATGTTGTGCACCTCTCTCAAGCACTCATATAACTCTATCCCCAGTATCGATAGCTGTAAAATCTGATACACATCCTCTATAGTCACTATCAACTCTCTAGTGGGCAGGTGAAAGGTGTTGGTGGTGTGATCCCACCGCTCAATCAGTACTACCATCAAGCTGACATCTCTAGCCACTCATTAGTATCGCCACAACCCACCTAGTCTTACTACGGTGATGTAGGCCCACTCCTCTCTCGTAATGTCATGATGCATCTGCATCAGCAATGTCAGGAGATGATCCCGTAGCATCAACATCTGCCTTGCCTGCATCCAACCAACAAACACCACAACAATGTTAACAAATGACTAAACAACTTACATGACCCTTCTTCCCTTTTAGGAGAACTACATTGGCCTGAGGCCCTTAAAATAGGGGCTATATAGGTAGCACTCAGTTGACATGGGGTCTTCTGAGGTTAGCTCGGCCATTCACCCATTCATCTACCTAAAAGACCAACTGACTAAACCTATATGACCATCATTACACCTAGAAGTGCCTCAGCATGACTTCAGCCCTCCAAACTATCATTTTCAAACTTTTCTAAGTCTTAAACAACACCTTATAGCAACTGACATCAATTAGGGTGCCAACGATAGCAACTACCTAATCGACGTCAGTACCTAAGTGACCGACGTCGGTCACTGGTTGGCCAAATGAGGTGAGCCCTAAAAGTTAGGGCTTCCCCATTTTGACCTCAAAACCTTCCCCAAACCCCTCCAAACCTACCTAAATTCACCTACCTAACCTACCCACCCTTCTAATTAGCCCTCCCCCTCGATATACAGCTAAGAACATGCAAAATACCAAAAACAAAATTAAATCAAAAACTCAAAAAATATAACCCTAACTCATCTCATCAGCGCCACCGTGGTGGTATAATCAGTGCCAGTGGTGGTGGTCCTCTCGTAGGGCCTCCTCTGCCCTCCACCATCTTTGTCTGCCTCATCTCCTTAATCAAATCTTGGTGGCCCCCAAATGCCTCGACAACCTCCAACAACACTCAACCTCACTCACTTTCCCAACCAATCACAATCTTACACCTCACACTAATGCAACAGTCAACTATAAGTCACTATCACACTCAACACCTCAGGGCTCACTTTTTCAATTCTTCAAAAGTCACAAATGACTTTTGGTCAGCTGCCAATCTAGTTTTTTTGGGTTTCACAAACCGCTAACGTTGGCAAAATGGTTCCCTATGCCACCGATGTTGGTTGATTGCCACCGACGTCGGCTGATTGCCATTGACGTCAATAGTTAGTTGCTTTGTATATGACCGACATCAATTTTGTAACTAATGTTAGCAACATCAAAACATAAGTCTATTGACAACCACTCAAAATCATGCCCAAAACAACCAGCCCTAACAGTAGAAGTCATTTTAGACTCCTCATGGGGCACCTTGGAGATTGTGACTATCTCCTTAGACCACGGCCACTTTTGATACAACTACACCTTGGTTGTTTTGATTGCATATGCTACCTCACAAATAGTTAGCAAATTATCCATGACCCTCACACCTATTGATGAATCACGCTCCAATTGATCCCCATTCTTTGTGACATTTTTGTGTTTTTCAGGAGCACTTGATAAGTCTAAGATACTTAGAACATGATGACCCTTGGAGCTACAACTTTGGTCATTTAACCCAATCAGCTACAACTAAAAGCTAGGGATCGGTTACTTCGATTTTAGCACTCCTTGACCTTGACCATGACAATTTGACCTACCTATCATGTGAAGTGGTATACACGCAATCTCAACTATTACAACATTCACACTCAAACCTCACCTTACCCATCTACTACCTATCAAATCGGCACTCAATATCAGCTTACCTTCCCTCAACTCTCACTTTGAGGGGGAATACCTCGTCCCATATCTAGGGTAAACAACATCTATTTTTGTCTTGCAGTTTGTTAAGACAAACCACAAGACAAAAAGGGGCAAATGTAGACACCAATATTGTGTCTACCCCCCCTTGGTGCCCTTCTAACTCTAACACTCCTAACCCACACTTTATTAATTTAAAATAAATTATCTATTTTAAATTAATCATCCCCTCACCTCGACACCTCGCCCAGACACCTCACCCTAAGACGATTTCTTACCCTATGACTCACCCCAAGACTAATTTCTTCAAATCACAACTACCTAAGACCTATTTCAGCTCTCTAACTAACTCTCATACCTAATAAACCAATTTTTTGACCATCTCCAATGGTAAATGCCCTTGGTAGGTGGAGAAATAGGCAAAAGGCTAAAAATGGCCCTTCTACCCATTCTCTGGCCACTGACGTCGGTCAATTGTCGATCGACACCGGCAGGATCACCGATGTCGGTTACATAATCTAAACTTCTAACCTTGAGTTTCCCATACCTCTTTGGATATCGACGCACACGCTCTAAGACTAAACATCAGAATTCAATTATCACTCTCTAGGCTACAAAAACTCTATATAAATCACTCCAGACATTGGATTGGAAATATTGTATGAGATCTTTGACATGAGCCACAACAAGAACAAACATCCTGACACCCTTCGGTCTTCACCAAAAAGTTAAGTATTCTTTTGGTCTCTATTTCACAGTTCTAGAATAACTTGGTAATTAGTTTCTATTTACTATTTTTGAATACTGTAGAAGAAAGCCGACTCCCTCTGTGGAAGGGCTGAAAAGCCTTCCTCTGACTCTGGTCCTATTCTCACACCTACCCTCTACCTTTTGCCCTTCCTCAGACCCTATTCTCCTTCCCGTAACTCTGTAGAAACCTCCCAACTCCCAGAGTCCTCTGTCCATCACAAAAATTACCTAAAACCCATCCAAAGACTTATTTCCCCTACCAACATCGATAGTATAACTGACGTCGGCACCTTTTACCTATCGACGTCGGCAGCATAACTGACGTCGATGACTATGCAAACCAGAACCTATTCAAATAGCCCTTAAACTAGACACAACCTTTGACCAACTTGCTGAGACTCACGGATTACAGGAAATAGGTACACAGCATTTTGCCTTTTCATTTTTGCAAGTCTTTTATCATTTCATTTTATAGAAATCTCTGTCTTAAATAGTGGACTGTCATCCCTCATGAAGCTTTACACTTCTGGGACCAAACGCGTAGCTTGGTAGTCCACCCAATCTTATTCTAACATTTTCTTTATTTTAAGTCTTATTCTTATCTACAGGTGTCTTCCTCCATAGCCAAAGAGGAGCTCTTACAACGTCTAGATATGGTTCACAACTTAATATGGGTAATGTACAAACCCCTAACCTTCAACCTTTAGTTTTTTCTTTCTTCTGAATATAATTAGCAAAAACGTAGAGAAACAATTAGATTATTTGTTAAACCCGACTTACTTCATTTACACATAAAAACTTTAGAAACCATAGTGTAAATTTCCTACTAATTTTTCCTATATTTTTTAAATTTGTTACCTGCATAATAAAATCAGAAATTAGCATTAAATTTTAGAATTTTTTAGTAACTTAAAAATAATTTTCTTTCAAACCCTAGTTGCCCATATTAGGTCCTAGTATTTTCAAAGTATTTTTCCTATAATTTTCTAATTTTTTAATTACATATTTAAATCAGAAATTGACTTCAAATTTTAAAATATCTTAGTAATTTCAAAAAATTAATTTACTTCAAAAACCCTAGTTGCACATACTAGGTCCCATTAAATCAAGAATTTTTCAATAATTTTCTAGTTTTTTAGTTACTTATTTAAATAAGAAATCTAGTTTCATTTTCAAAATTCTATAGTAATTTTCAAAAATATCATTTTCACAACCTTTGTTACGTATACTAGGTCCCATTTCTTTTAAGGTATCAACTTACATCTAAAATCAGATTTCAGATAAAAATAAACACAAATAAATATCACTTATTTACACATATTTCTTGCATTTCATACAAGTAATAAAAATAGCATACTTGGTCCTATCATGTACATGAATTATAAAGTTTACCATATTTTAATGCAAAGATTCATTCTTTCCTTTTCTTGCTTAACTTTCATAATAAGGGATGATATTAACAATTTTATCACTACAAAACTACAAGATTTTAATCTCTCTCTCTCTCTCTCTCTCTCTCTCTCTCTCTCTCTCTCTCTCTCTCTCTCTCTCTCTCTCTCTCTCTCTCTCTCTCTCTCTCTCTCTCTCTCTCTCTCATGTAGAATAATTTCCAACTCTATTTTGATAAACATGTTAGAAATTTTATGTTACAAGTCAAATTTCTTCATCTACTCATGCACAATTCCACGCTATCTACCCTTTGTGTATCTCTCATATAGAAAAATTTTCAAGTTCATCTTGCTAAACAAATTAGACATATCATAACACATGTAAAATCTTTTTATGCATTAGTGCACCATTCTATGCTCTTTATCCCTTGTGTGTTATCTCTCATTTGGAATGATCTTTATAATTATATTGATATACAACTTATAACTCTCATTTCATGCATTTCATTCCATATACATGGTTTCTACCTAGATGTATCTACCTCCTTGGCTACTTTTATTTCAATGTCATATCTTATGTAGAGGAAAGAAATTCCTTCTCCTCCTCTCCCCCAAGAGGGTGATAGCTACTTTACCTTTAACTAGGTTCATGTTATCACCCCTCTAAAAGGTGAGGCATCCCATACTATTGTTCTCAATGCATACATTTAGCCTATATCTTCTTCAAAACCTCTCCAACATATGTGCTTACATGTTCAATCAAAAGCAACTAGGGTTTACACTTGTGAGATTATAAATAATCAAATCACCATTATGAGCAAGATAGTTTCAGATTTACAAACATAGAATCAATTAGTACATGAAAAGATCAAAACATTGGAAAATTAGATTATAATACAAAAGCCTCAAAGGCACTCTAATGTTGAACATGTATATGCACCTTCACTGAGTTGATTGGTTGCAAGCAATGTTATATATCAAAACACAAAATCAAAACAAAGTAACTCTACAACTAGTGATTTAAAAAGAATTCAAAAATCAAATAAGATTTCAAGTGAGGTAATAAGGGAAATGATTGAATATAATTCGAGCAAACTACCTCCTTTACATATAATGAGAACATCTAGATATTATTATGCATATCATAGAATGTATGGGCATCACATAGATTCATGTTTGGTATTGAAAAAACATACACAATAGATAATTGCTAATGAGGACCCTATACAAGGTAAATCAATCAAGTAATCCATAGTGAAATAAGAACACATTCGCAAAAGGTCAAATTTATAAATATTATAAAAGTGGTTACCAACAAATAACTTAGAACAACGAAAGGATCAAAAAGCAAAATCAAAGCAACAAACAACACTACAAACATATGTAAAGCACAAAATAAATGCAAATCTACCTCTCTAAAATGAGACTCAACTTTCAAAGCAGTATGGGTTTGATCAACAACATCTACAATAGTTTGATTATCAAGGTCAAGGGTTGGGCAAGCATGCTCAAGGCATCACTACTTCTATTCTAGCAGTTGATAATGTTTGTCACTAAGGTTTGGGATTTATTGAACATCCTAAAGAAAATCATTCATAGACACAATTTATCAAAGGAAAATATCTAGATGCAACAAAATTCAAAAATAGCATTCCATTGGTTCAAAATCAAGATAATAACGATGAGTGAAATAATACAAGTTATTATGATTTCCAAGTTATTGATAATGAATCTGAATATTTAGACTCATATTCATAGTCATTCCCTTATGATTGAAAATCATGCATAATTATTTTGTTTGGTATATGACACCATAATAGGGAGTCTCCCATGAGACTCATCAATTAGTATCATTCCTTCCCAACTTAATTCAACATAATTTATCAATTTCTTGTACATAATCTCTTTTCAAATTACTTGTACATAGTTTCTTAGTATTTATTGTACATAGTCTTCCTATGATTGATTGTACATAGTTCAGATATCTAAAAATATTCAAATAACTCAAAATATAAAAACATTCAAATAATTTAAATACACCAAAAACATTTCAATTATATGCATCATCTATCTTTTAAATTTATACTACAATTCTAGACTTACATTTGCTATTCTATGCTATTGTTTATTGATTTATCTATGTTTCCATGCTTCACTTGATCTTCCTTTGAGTGTGTGTAGTGACTTCTAGATCCTTGATTGCTTCACTCTACCCATTGAAGTGGAATCCTACTTCTACATTTAAGACACATATCTATATATCTACTCATTGAGGGTATCTTATAGATGACTACACCATCTAGGTCATGTCATTTCTACACCACATACTCTAGCTATCATGATAAGGTACATTACTTACTAGCTTACATAGATTACTCTAATGAGACTCATTAGTATATAGAGCTTGTGTATTTTTTAGCATATACCTAGTCTTCTACTACCATGTCTTACATAATTTCACTTCTTACTTTGATTAGTTAGATGTGATTATATTTCCAACATTTACGTGCTTTCCTTTCTTGCTTTGTGTAGCTAGATGTTATTATATTTCTCAATTCCTATATGTCTCTTGTATGTGCCTTAGGACATTTGTCAATGTCTTTTTCTTCTATTCTTGTGTGTGCCATAGAACATTTACCAATGTCATTTGCTTGTACTCTTTTATGTGCCTATGGAACTTGTGCCAATCTTACTTATTTCATTTGTATGTGTAAGTGAAATTTGAACATGTCTTGTATGATTGCTTTCTATTTTGACTGACATGTACCCATGTCCTTTATTTTCCTAGCCCCTTGGCCACTCTTGTATGCTTCTTGCTACTTATCTTGTATGCTTATTGCTTGATTGTCATTCAATTAATTATAATTCCATGATCTAAATCAGTGACTTTTAGATCCTTTATTGCTTCACTCTACCCATTGAGGTGGAATCCTACTTCTACATTTAAGACACATATCTATATATCTACTCATTGAGGGCATCTTATAGATGACTACACCATCCAAGTTATGTCATTTCTACACCACATACTCTAGCTATCATGATAAGATACATTACTTACTAGCTTACATAGATAACTCTATCGATACTCATTAGTATATAGAGCTTGTGTATTTTTTAGCATAAACCTAGTCTTCTACTACCATGTCTTGCATAATTTCACTTCTTACTTTGATTAGTTAGATGTGATTATATTTCCAACATTTACGTGCTTTCCTTTCTTGCTTTGTATAGCTAGATGTGATTATATTTCTCAATTCTTATATGCCTCTTTTATGTGCCTTAGGACATTTGTCAATGTCTTTTTCTTCTATTCTTGTGTGTGCCATAGGACATTTACCAATGTCATTTTATTGTACTCTTGTATTTGCCTATGGCACTTGTGCCAACCTTACTTATTTCATTTGTATGTGTAAGTGGAATTTGAACATGTCTTGTATGATTGCTTTCTATTTTGAGTGACATGTACCCATGTCTTATATTTTTCCTGGCCCCTTGGCCACTCTTGTATGCTTCTTGCTACTTATCTTGTATGCTTATTGCTTTATTTCCATTCGATTATTTATAATGCCATGATCTAAATTAGTGACTTCTAGATCCTTTATTACTTCACTCTACCCATTGAGGTGGAATCCTACTTCTACATTTAAGACACATATCTATATATCTACACATTGAGGGCATCTTATAGATGACTACACCATCTAGGTTATGTCATTTCTACACCACATACTCTAGCTATCATGATAAGGTACATTACTTACTAGCTTACATAGATTACTCTATCGATACTCATTAGTATATAGAGCTTGTGTATTTTTTAGCATATACCTTGTCTTCTACTACCATGTCTTGCATAATTTCACTTCTTACTTTGATTAGTTAGATGTGATTATATTTCCAACATTTACGTGATTTCCTTTCTTACTTTGTGTAGCTATATGTGATTATATTTCTCAATTCCTATATGTCTCTTGTATGTGCCTTAGGACATTTGTCAATGTCTTTTTCTTCTATTCTTGTGTGTGCCATAGTACATTTACCAATGTCATTTTCTTGTACTCTTGTATGTGCCTATGGCACTTGTGCCAACCTTACTTATTTCATTTGTATGTGTAAGTGGAATTTGAACATGTCTTGTATGATTACTTTCTATATTGAGTGACATGTACCCATGTCCTTTACTTTCCTGGCCCCTTGGCCACTCTTGTATGCTTCTTTCTACTTATCTTGTATGCTTATTGCTTGATTACCGTTCAATTATTCATAATTCCATGATCTAAATCATGCATTACCTTGCTTTCTTAGATGCCATGATAGACATCATACTCCATCCCTCCAACTAGTAACTATAAAATAACTAGAATTCCAATTCTAGTTCAATACATTGTATATGCTATTACATTTTTATATCTATCTAGGCATACTCCTATCAATATAATAATCTCTCATTACAAATCATGCTATATCTTGAGATATTTTGTCAATTATCATTACTATATCATGTATCTTTATAGAGTAACAAACTTGTAGGGCTCTTTTTTATGAGGGTAATCATTACAAGCTCTTCATTCCTACCCTCAGAAAAGGGGGAAACAAATAGGGGTTTTGATATAGAGATCAGAGATCTTAATAGTCAAAAAAGTAGTTTTCAAAACACCTATAATAGTAACTAAACATCAAACTAGATAAAACAGAGTAGGTTAATAGTGAAAATATCAAAATATTTACCAAATTTAGCATAGGATAATAGCACCAAGATTCAAAGATAGTTTTAGACCATCTAGTGTCCACTTTCAGCACTCCTATTAAAATAGTAAAAAAAATAGACATTCTAAAAATAGGCAAAAAGGTAGGTTTAGCTATAGTTTTGCACATTTAGACTAGTTTAGAATCAGTAGTTTTCAATACACTTTTGCTTGGATAATCTAGATATAGGGGGCGTCATACATGGTATGATGGTTCTCACTTCCAGATTTAGATATGGAAATTGGTACAACCTCCAGATCAGAATCCATATTTTAGACACTAGTCATTGGGTGCAATGTGCATGGTATATTTGTCTTCTTTTCTTTCTAAGATCAGTAAATTATCTATGTATTATCAGTAGTTGCATGCCTTATTCCATTTGTAGGTGGTTGGCATCATTTTTGCAGTGGAATCATACAAGCCTAACCTCCACATTTTTGAAATGGCTTTCATATAATCCTAGTGCCTAGTTTTGGAGTGGCTTTCATACAAGCCTAATCTCTACCCTTTTAAAGTGGCCAAGAGTGGCCTAGTTTCCAGCATACATTCAACTATCAATGCCAATATTGTCAAATTATAGTACATTCATGGGCTTCGAGAGCCATCTCATAAGACACAACATTTCATACATGTATCAATTCATAGATTCACTTCATAGGGTAATGATGGAGATAAATGACTAGCTAACATTTGTATTCTTGATCCACCTACTCAGAGCGATTGGACACACAATCCAAACATCAATAAACACACACAAGATCATGTAGCTTCACTCAATGGGCAATGATGGACCCAAAGGGCCAACCTTTACATTCTTGATCCATTTCTAGGGAATTATGCACTAAACTCTATTCATGATATTAATTTTGGTATAGAATCATCTAGTATTACATAGTATTACTAAGAATAACTCAACATTAAAATAAGTTTTGTATTATTTCACATTAGGTGTATTCATTCCTCTCTTCCTCTCTCTTATCCAGCTTTGTACATTCTTATTTTGGATATAACATATCTAGTAAGAACTAATCTAATATTTTTTTTCTTTTATAGATTTAAAATTAATAGCATGTTCTCTTTATGCACTCCCATTATCACATAACTTCATGAGATTTACCCTTTTAGGTAAGTTCAAATACACTTTCTATTTTTCCTTTATCCCAGTATTTCACTTTGCTACATCACTAGAATAAAGGGAAGGTAAATGTAGTCATATAAAATGTAAAAATTAGTAACTTGAGTGTGGTTAATGACACCCAATCCATATATCCCTCTTTTTTTCTCTAATTATCCTCATAGGGTTCTTTTCACTGGTTCCCAATCATGCATAACCTTTCAGACTTGATCCCAACTCAGCTAGACTACTAAATCCATGACAAATCTATCCCCCTAAGTCCTCTTAACTTAGGAATATAGCAGCCAACTCGGACTATATCACTTGGTCGTTTAGTGTCTACTTTCAACACTCTTGTCCAAATGCATTTTTGCCTTTAATGATCAGTTCTTTCTGGTTTTTATCCCTCTTATTATTAGCCTAATGTGATCACATTCAACCCATGACCAATCTATCCCTATAAAATCCCAATCAAAGTTTATTTAGAAATGGGTTAGAAATTATCAAAAATCAAGAAAGGATACAAGTAAAAATACTAAGGTAATATTCCATATTCTTTGCATAAAACCAACCACTACTAATACAAGCACATCTAAATATTCATACCAATCCCTAACCATCTTAAACATACCAAATTTTAGTATTTTTCATCTTCATACACATAATTTTACAAATCACATCAAGTGGGAGAACTACATATGGCTTGATCCCTCTTCGGAGTATTGGTATGTAGGTAGTGTGCCCACATAAGGGGTGTGGATACATTTTCAATGCATCTTACACATACTAACTCCTTTCTTTCCCAAATTTTTACAAAACATAATGGATTATAGGGATTGAAGATAAAATCATCTCTATAGGGAGTTCCACAAACATCTAATAGTTAAAATTTCACAAGTAGGCTCAAACGGACACAATGAACAAAACCTGAAAAACTTAGATTTTATAGATAAAAGTGGTAGAAGAGGACTATAGCACTAGACCCTAGGGGATTATATTTTTATGCTATTGTCTAATCAATAAATTAAGGCTATATCATGATTTATGATAATGTCCCAGTCCCACACAATGAATTTTAGACCCTACAACAGCCATCTCAGTCAGTTTCTAGCTAAGTCTTATTTTCTCTCCTTTATTACTATTTTTAGAAATCTCTAAATTATAGTCAAATTATAAAAATAAATAGCTTAATTCTTTAATATTTATTTACAAATTTTATTACTCCAAACCCTTAACTAAATTAGGAATAATACTCCAATGTTCATAAAACAGTTAAATTAGTATGTCCATTTAAATTTTCATGCATTTATCCTTCATGGGATGAAATTTATACTTCATTTGTTGAGTTAATAATTGTGTGGCTAAGAGAATTTCTTTAGATTACTTAAGGTCAAAAGTATTATTTTTTTTACAAACTTAATTTGAGTATCTTGACTTAGATAAAGAGTTCCTCTACCTTGGTTTTTCCTTCATTCTCCCCTCCACCCATTTGATTTCCCCCCTTGATAGACAAATTCTGATTCCAAATCTATTTTCCCTTCTTCTTTAATTCCTTTTTATTCACCTCTTAAAAACATTCTATTACTACTTTGTTCAAGTTTTATCTATCCTTAGAGAGAAACAACATGCTTAAATAACTATGAATTACTTCTTTATTTTTCACCATGATCTTACATTTCTAGACTTACTTTACTTTCCTTTTATCATTTATCATTATTTTACTATCCTATTGTTAGGGACACCTGAGTTCATACCCCTTTCTCCAATTTTATGTGAGGTTGGCTTATTACTTCTCACTCATCGATGTTATTTTCCCTTTTATATACCTTTTTCCATTATTAAGTGAGATAAGAATTGTTACTACTCACTCATCAATATTGTTTTACCATTTTGTTTAGTCTTTTACCATTGATTTAATTTATTACCATCCTACTTGACATGTATCCTTGGTTTGATTTGGTGAGTTGGAATTTATTAATTAAGGATAACTTGTTTGAGTTTTTTAGTCTTTAGTAGTCTTGACTTTTCAGTTATCCAATTTACTCTTATTGTTTGACTTGGTCATTTGGTCTAACATAGCACTTGTCACCCCAGCTTGCGAAATTTCCCAAGTACCTTCTATCCTCGTCATACCATTTATCTTGGATTTTATTACATTTTTTTGTTTTTACTCTTTAGTTTTGTATTCTTGGGTTTATCAAAAATAATTTTTGTACCCTACACAATCAAAAATAATAACACAGTAGACAACCATCTAAAGATAAAGGTAAGTCAAGGTACACATTGAATTTACTTTTTAGTCATTTAATTTCAATTATTTTTTCTTTAAAATGAATCCATAGTATCAGCATTGTGTTTTACTATGTTCTTTCTTAAAGCACCATCACCTATTATACCTGAGTGACACATGATGAGATTCAAGTGGAGAATATGTATACACATAATATTTTCAATTTTTATCAAATACTAATGTCTTACATCTTACAGGAACCTATCAAGACTCAATCTCTCTAAGTGCATACCTTAAGGGGTGCATCGAGAAAGGGAAGGTTGACCTTTACTAATTTTAAAAAAATTTATCCTTTATTTCCATATTATTACCAATCTAACCAGATCTTAAAACCTTTCTCTAAGCTATTACTCCTCCTTTGCACACTCCTCCACTATTTTTCCTCTTTCCATCCTCCTTTGCTTACCTTAATTCTCTTTTGGATAGTCAGTTGTACTAGGTTGATAGGGTTGACCCCGTACAGTCTAGGGTTATTTTTCACTTTTTGGGCTTGTTAGCATTTCAGTTGACCTAAGTCAGACCTAGTGAATTATCCTTGACAACATACATGGTCCACTGGGTCAACCCTGTATAGCTGAAATTTTTAGAAGGATTTAGGGAAAGATCCACCTATAAATACAAGCTCATTTCATCACTATTTCAGTATGTAATCAAGAGTTATTATTCATTCATACTTCTCCACAATATGTTCTTCCATGATTCTACTTGAGGAGTCTTAGCTTAGGGTTTCTACTTGGAGAAACTTGTCTTTTAGATAAGTATTAGATGTTTTGGACTTTCATAGTGATCCTTATAAATCACAACAACCTCTTTCGAATCTCTTTTGACCAAGGGAGAGATTGAGTCTTGATGGGTTCACATTCAGGTAAGTATATTCTAACTTTATTCTCCTCTCTTTAGTATATAGAAGTAACATAATTTCTGGCTCAAATAAAATTATTTTTCATATTCTATATATTATGGTATTACTCATACTTAGCTTAATTGAGATTATATTATACATGTTTTGATTTCTTTACTAACCCCTTTATTGTGCCACAAGCTTTGGTGTGCACTAGATTAGATTTACTTCCTTATTTATTAGAATAGGTGAATATTAAACCTTAGGAATCTTTTAGGGTTGTTGCATAATTTTTGTAGACTATAAGCTTTGAAACCCTACCTCACATGGTGTATTGTGATAAGTGATCCCCTAATCATGTCTAGCAGATCCCCATATTAGTTATGCTCCCATTAAACAAATGTATTTCCAATCAAAAGTGTCATTATGCTCCATCTTCTCTGATCTAGGATCGATTTATAGACATGATGCATTTTTTATTACATATAATTAGATTCAAGTGGGGCATATGTATGCATATAATATTTTTAAACTTTATACATTACTAATATTTTTTCTCTTAAAGGAACCCATCAAGTCTTAATGTCTCTAAGTGCATGCCTTAAAGGGTGCATTGGGAAAGGGTTGGTAATACCATTAGTAATTCATAGGATTTTTGTCCCTTAAATCACCACTTTCTATCTACACAACCTTATCCTATAAACGTCCCTATGTTTTGTCTCCTCCCTTACACACTCCTCCAAGTAATTGACCACCTTACATAGCCCCTTCCTATGATTAAAACCCTTATTGACAATTTATAATACATTGTCAACTTGGGCCAACTTTTTATTTAATTTTTTTAAAGCACATTATAGGGCTAGATCAGCGTTTGCCAACCTAGACTAGGACCTAAATTTCTTTTATCAAATAACAATATAGATTTAAATTGGGTCAACTCTATTGGCTAAACTTTTGAAAAGGTTTAAGGTTAGATGCAACTATATATACACATCCATTTTTATAATTTAAAAAAAGAGAAGAAGAAAAGTAATATATTACATATTTGCTTATCCACCATTCTACTTGAAGAGTATTACTTAGGGTTTCATTAATTTCTTTTGAGATATGGATCTTGTCTTATGGAGAAGTATTTTAGATGCATAGAGAAGTTGTCTATCCTATAGATTACTTGTTATTATTATCCTTACATACCATAACAACCTATTATGAAGCACCTTGGTCAAGGGAGAGATTGAGACTCGACAAGTTCATCTTTAAAGTTAAGTATTCCTAAATTTATTCCTTATTTTTAAGAGTAGAAATATTTATATTTATACTTCTCTCCCATGCATTAGGATTTCCTATAAATTTACTTGAGTATAAATATTATAATATTATATCCATGTTTAATTTTCATATTTATTACCGCCACTTTGTGCAACAAGATTTTGTGAGCACTAGATTATATTTTAATTTGCTTTGAATTTACTTCTTGAAAATGAAAATATAAGACCTAGCTAGGTTTATTACATAGTGTTTCTTCCCTAGAGGCTTTTAAACCCTCTCTAGTGATGTTATTTTACTAATTTATCCCTTGGTTAGGTTTAGTAGATCTATATTGGTTATGACCTCAAATATATAATATATCAGTAATTAGAAGTGTAAGTAGGATTTATCTTCTTTGAGGTAGGATTGATTAATAGGTCATCTACATTTTTCTTTGTATACAAAATCTTGTTGTTAAATCTAATCTTTTAGAAATTATTTTAAAGAAAAATTAATCTTATGTTTGGGATTCAATGTTTGGATTCAACATTTAACAATATTAAAAATGTCATTACAAGTGCACATGTACTTTCTAAACCAAATCTAGACAAATTTTTTATTATGTATGTTAATGCTACTAAAAAGGCCATAGGTGTTTTTACTATTAAAAATGATGAAAATAATGAAGAGAGGCATATAGATTACATGTGTCAATTTTTAAAAGATATTGAGATTAGGTATCCCTTGATTGATTTTTTTTTAATCCTTGATTTATTCCTTGACTAAATATAAATATAGTTTGATGGCAAATAAGGTCTTTATTCAATAAAATGTACATGTTTTTTCTTATCTTTTGAAATAGCAAAGTATATAAGGAATATTATCTAAGTGCATTTTTAGGATTCAAGAGTTTGATCTTGAATTTGAAACATCCAATACTATCAAAGGAAATGACTTAACCAAATGTTTAGTTTAAAACATGACCTCTAGTGTAAATATTTTAGTGATTTCAATTGATGAATCACTTCATGCTAAGCCCCATTTCAAAACTATGAAAGTTGTTAATTTTTTTAAATAATTTAAATTTGATCATGAAATGAGTGAATGTGATTGTTTTTTTTTATTAAGATGATTTGTATCATGATTTAATTTACCAATTCTAAAATAAAGTTTGTATTGATAATTAGTAAGGTCACTTTGGGTAAGTGCAGAAAGTTGGGAGATAAAAAGTGGCCGACCCATGCAAATGATTTTCCTAAAATCTTAGAAATCTAAACTTTTGTAGATAATTTGAAATGTCCACACTCCAAATTTGAAGATGGTGTAAGAATATGAAATGTATCATTTTGAGTCTAGTTTCTAAAACACTATTTTATTTTTTAAGTGGTTAAGTATAACTAGGTCAAACATCTAAAATTTGAAGAAATTATTTTTTTTTTCAAAAAATATAATAGATAGATGGCTGTGAAGTACACCATTTTTTTAGCAGTGTTTAATATTCTTTGAAACCCTTTGGGTAAAATTGATATGCTATCTTTTAGTTTGTGACCTATATGTTTTTATATTTTTTCAATGATTAATTTATTTTAAGAATTTTTCAAGTAAATAGATCATGAAAATTAACAAAAAAATGGATAGCCTTCTCTGCAACACACCTAACTACCTTTAAAAATGAGAATATCTTTTTTTTTAACGTGTGTAGAATTAGGCCTAGTTTGTGACCATATAACATTTTTTTCACTCGGATCAACAAAAAATAGATTACATCAACATGTATAGGCATGTATGTTTGTGACATTTAGTGGCCTAAAAAATGTATAGTTATAAATCAACATAGTTTGAAAACTTAAATTAATCAAAAAATTATAAAAATCATATTTTTAGAAAGAGAAAAGTGTGCTCATCATGATGGTATTAAGTTTTTGAATTTTCATGTTGAAATTATTAGTGTATTTAGAAATAATTGTTGAATGTTATTGATTTTTATCATAACTCTCAAAACTTGGATGTATATGGGCACTCGAAGCCTTTGGCTTGGAAATCTAAGTCATTCTTGAGACAAAATAGAAAGTGCAATTTGCAATTATGATTTTCATTATTTCTTACTTGTCAAAAATAAAGATGTAAAATACATATTTCTCCTTCTCAATAAGAGATATAAAAGATATTTGCATTTTTACAACATACAAATTTACAATATTTTTGCAATAATGAAATTATAATTCATGAAAATGTTTCAACAAAAAGACTAATCAATTTGAAAAACTTCCTCTACCTTCTGGTCTTTCTCAACCTATAGCTTTTCAACATATGTGTCAAAATCCTTGAATATCTCTTGTATTCTATCTTCATATGGTTCTAAGGAGTAGAATTTGGTGACTTCAAAATTAGTTGATGTATTAAAAATTTCCCATCTCAAGGCATTCATTTCCAACGTTACTTTACCCATTTTATCCATTGTATTTTTGTACCTGATGTAGTGTTGGAAAGATCTCACGTTAAAGACTATAGTTTTTGCATATTCCTTTTCAACTACTTCCTTGAAATTGTTCTAAACCTCTTCTACTGGGAGGAGATTATTTTTAGCATCTACTAGTTTGCATGATAATTTTCTTGGCATTTGTTTGATTTCATACATCATATCAACAGCCTTGTCATATACAACCTTGGTTTTGTGAGTAGTCTATATAAGTACCTTTATCATGAATTGAGATTTTCTATGTAAATCCTCCTTCTTGCCATCATCTTTTAGTATCCCTTCGACAAGGAGGATGTCCATATCAATAAATTCTACAACAGTCAACTTGTGATAATACAAATTCAAGCTTTGTATTTATCCTTCATATTTATTGACATGTTCTCTCAATGAGGTCAGCCTTTTACTGATCATTATATAATGGTCTATTATCATAGCAATAATCTTATTTCCCTTATAAATAAGTTATAATGACCATTCTTTAGTTACCCTTCCCATATGATAATTATTGAAAACCAGGACCCAATCCCACATGTTAGATGGTATATATTAAAGTTTAATACAATATTTACTTCATTGTTTAAGACCTAAAATTTAATTGGAAGATGCTATGTATTGGGGTTTAGTACAATATTTACATGGTTATTTAAAACTTGAAATTAAATTTGTCATTAAAAGTATTGTAACCAAATTTTGAAGGAATTCCTAAAAGGCCAAAATAAGGGTAATAAATATCAAGACTCTCACACATCTAGATTCATGGTCTAATATATTGCAAGCATCTCCTGAAAAACTCCATCTACTTATGGATTTGAGATAAAATAAAGACATTTTAATTTCTTATAAAAATTATATATTATTTTTTTCTAAAAATCTATAAATGTTCCTTAAATGTAATTTAAATGGTGTGTCAATAATATCTCACATATTTCATGAGTACACTAACATTAGGAATGATCTAAATTTATTCTAGAGTCCTCATCATATATTGCTAATGTAAATATATATATATATAAGGTAAATATGATTGACTATTGCCTTGAATAAATTCACATAGTATAAATTATCTTTGTTTTTATATCACATATTCAATATTTTAAGGTGGTATAGAGAAGATGACTTAGCAACAAAAAATTTGCATAAAACAAAAGTTTATTAGACTATCAATAGATCAAATATATCTCACCATAAGCAGTCAATGTGAGGGTTGAGAAATGGTTTGTTAGCTTAGAGGATCCAAAATATTTCCACAACTTATATAGTGTAAATAATAGGTAGTGCCACTTGAGTAGCAATGGGAACTGGTGATTGTTAGATGGTTTTGAACTCCTTGTGGATTTGTACACAAATGTCTAACCTTTATTCTCCATGACTGTTCGTTGATTATTTTTATTATTAGTTAGAATGGTCAATCAAATTATGGATATTTTTTTATCTTTAATTTTTTTATGTGGGGTCTTAAACTTAACACCTAGTGTTTCATTAGCCATTAAAGGTACTTAGGTTTTTTTATCCATGGCCTAGCATGAAAAACATGTATTATGCATTAGATTATAGGATTTTAAAAATATTATGTGTTAATATTTAACTCAAAATTTTAAATCTCCAACCATCATCCATGATTGGGATAAAGAGACTTATGGTGTAAAAACAAACTCATACTTTCTTAAAAAAGCAATGAAAGTCATTAGATATGACAGTAGTCACTGTCAATTTTAGAAATATATGTGCACCTCCCTTATTAACAATGTGATCTCCAATCTCTATGTGATACATAACATAAATAAAATTAAATTAAAGATGACCCCAAAGAATGAAACAAACAAAGATAATATAAAATACCAAAAAAAAACAACACCCTTTTACTTCAGTGTGTTCAATACTAAAGATTATAAATTATGATTAAATTTTTTAATAATAAATTAATAGAAAATAAAAATATAAGTTAATAAAATTAGGTATTAGGGATGGTATTATATAATATGCACTTCATAATACATTTCTTAACAATTAAGCTTTGGGGAATAATTTAAAGGTTCAACTTTTACAAAGACACATTTTTCTAGATTGGCCATGTAAAACTTGGATAACTCATTGCCAATACAATGCCTTAGAGTCTCTATGAACTTTCCAAAAAAAACTCCAAAGGGGAAGAATATGATCGAGAAACTCAATCCAAATCGGCATTTTAGTTTAACATGCTCAAAGACTATAACATCTTGTTTTCAGTGTAAAAAATCAACTGAAGTGTTACAAATGAATGAAGGGCCATGGAAAATTATGGGTTGAAAAGGCTCAACATTATTAAGTTTAAATAGATAAACCCTTTAGTCATACTTTACACAACCTCTAGTTTGACACTGTGGGGGGTTATCTATGAATTGCAGACCCATGATTTCAATGTGTTCTTTCAAGAAACTCAACCAACAAAATAACTAATATGCGTAAAATTTTAAAACTACTAATAAGCCATATAAATTTGAGGGGAATTTAAGCTAACATCAAGAGTAGAGTTCATGATATATTTGTTACCTCATGGAATACATTTAGTAGAGAAACATGTTAGATCATTTAGATACCACTGAAAATCAAAGCTTCATTACAAAACACTTACATCAATTGAAATAGGGCTTGGGGAGGAAGACATAGTATAAACTCACTACTTACTAAAAGATAATGTTTTGGTAGTTATAACACATTAAATGCAAAAAAGTTATAAAAAAAGTTCTACCAATGATAATGACGATATTAAAAATATAACAAATTATAAAATCTTAACGAAAGAGTAAATCCTTTCCGTCCCAACGAAAAAAAAAAAACTGAAAAACTCTCATTATACAACCATTTCAAATTCTTTTTTATTAGGTAAAAAAAATCTTTACATACCAATCTTCATTCCCTCCCGTATAATAATTATTGAAGACAGGGACCAACTCCCACATATGTTAGATGCTATGTATTGGAGTGTAGTACAATATTTACATGATTGTTTAAAGCTCGAAATTTAATTTTACATGATTGTTTGAAACTTGAAATTTAATTGGTAGATGCTATGTATTGAAGTTTAGTACAATATTTACATGATTGTTTAAAACTTAAATTGAATTGTTCGTTAAAGGTACAGTAACCGACTTTTGAAGGAATGTCTAAATGACCAAAAGAATATTAAGCACGTGTATCTTATTGCACATCTACTAAAATTGGTTTTTCCTTGTCGTCAACTTCGTTTGTATATGATACCTCATTCATGTGTGCCGAAATTCAGACATAATTTTAAGCATAAATGCATTAATGTACCTGGATGTGTGACCAGTGCGTGCTCAACGAATTCAATTATGAGCTATGCACATAATTAATTTCACAAACATTAAAAGAAACCTTAATATTCAGCCGCCGTTCAATTATGAGTTACACTATATGTCTTGTGTTAGTGTGAGAGCCGCCTTCCTCGTAATGATTCTGTCATTTCAATTAGCCGCCTACATTAAATTGTTTTATAAGCATCACAGCCTTATTTGACATTGACAGAGTTTGGTCAAATTCATGAGCTGAGTCCGCAGGCTGATCACATCACGACTTAATCTCATGAAACTTCGAATTAAATACCAGGTTTTATAATGTGTAATCGCAACCCCTTCTCTGTTGGCTCTGATTTGTTATCATATAATTGCAATTAGGATTCATGTCCTTTTTAATGGAAACGATTCCTGCTGCTCTTCCACTACTGGTGTTTTTATTATTTACAGACATTGTGGTTAATGGGGATGGATTAAAGGTGGGTTATTACCGCCGCACATGTCCCGAGGCTGAGGAGATTGTAAAACAGTGGCCAAAGCGGTGAGAGCGAATACTGGTGTGGCAGCTGCTCTCATAAGGATGCATTCTCACGATTGCCTTGTGAATGTGAAGTATTCTTCATCATCATTAATTGCAACATGTAGTTACAGCTATCATAGGAATAGCAAGCTGAATTTGTGCATATATTAAATATATTATTATCGACCCACACTAACGAATCTACTGCAGGGTTGTGACGGATCAATCCTTATCGACTCCAAACCTGGAAATGTAGCAGAGAAAGACTCGCCTGCCAACAATCCAAGCCTTTCTGGCTACGACATAATTGATGAAGCAAAATCCAAACTGGAAGCCAAATGTCCGCAGGTGGTCTCTGGTGCAGACATTGTGGCATTCGCTGCAAGAGATAGTGCCTACCAAGTAAGTGTTAAGATTAGATTAGATAAGATGATTTACTTAATACAGGGCGGATTGTATAATATGAATTTGCATACTCAGGCTGGTGGACTAGTTTGGGCGGTTGAGGGTGGACGAAGAGACGGAAGGATATCTCGCGCAGCAGACATCCCAGGGAATCTACCTCCTCCTTTCTTCGATGTAAAGCAATTGACCCAACTTTTTGCTGCAAAAGGTTTATCACAGGAAGACATGGTTAATCTCTCAGGTACGTCATATACTAGTAATGATTCATCAAATTCTAATTAAATCGCATCACTGCAGATCAGATGTAATATATAATGTTAATGTTTCTGCAGGGGCGCATTCTATCGGTGTTTCTCACTGCGCTTCATTCAGTGGAGATCGTCTGTACAACTTCAGCGGCACGGGTGTTCAGGACCCTTCTATGGATCCTCACTATGCTCTTCAGCTCAAGGCCAAATGTCCCCGTTCATCTTCGTCTAGCGTCGTTGTTCCATTGGACCCGTTCACACCCACGAATTTGGACGTAAAATATTATATAGATTTACAACACGGGTGTGGATTGTTGAAATCTGATCGGACGTTGATGATGAATGTTGCCACCTCAAGAATTCTGAAGATTAACGCCAAGCATCGATAAAGATGGGTGCAATTAATGTGCTGACAGGACCCAGGGAGATATAAGGAAACAATGCCGTTTCCCCAACTAGTGAATTCTTCCCCTACCGTAAAAGCATTAGTATTGTTATTTTCATTGTTATCTTGAAAAGGAATCTTAAAGAGGAGCAGAGAGTTTGCAATTGCATAATTCAATATCGATTTAAAACCAAGGATATCTCCCTGGAATTTTACTCTTGCCTCCACGACTCAACACCCAAAATGATAAACTTAAACCAAAAAATAAAAAACATAAATAATTTCATATATGGTAAGAATTCCATACATGGTACTTCAATTCTTCCTACAAATATCACCCCCAAAAACACACAAAATAAAGCAGGAGGCAATCTTATATAATAAAATGTAAATCTGTACCAAAAATAAATAAATAAATAATAATAAAAATAAAAGAAATATTATGTGAAAACGTGCATTTATTTTTATGTTGATATTCCTGCACCTATTGCCATAACCCTTGCCTCCCATACTTGATTGATATTGAACATTCAATTTTAAAGGATGAAAATAATAAGCTGAACCCCTGATTTTGGTGTGTCATGTATTTGTGTCACTATGTCATAGGGTTCAATTATAGTGATTGGTATTGTGTTTTTTGTCTGTAATGTTGTGGAAAATATGGAAGTGTGAGTGGTCAATAAATTGAATCAATAACATTAATACATTTCTACTGAATGGTAAGTGCATTTTATAGTGGATAATTTGATGTTGATAGGAATTTATTGCATGCTTTTAATATTTGTTTAGAACATATCGTTAAGGATTTTTTGGCATATTATAAAGTTGTACATATTATTTTTTATTTATTATCTTGCTCAGGGTAAATGACATAGAGGTTCTATTTAAAATTAATGATATATCATTCTAGTTTGATTCTTTCCTCCACCATTGATAAAACAAAAAGATAATTATGTCCATAAGTGTGCACATGTTGGAATGAGCATTGTCTTACATAACATATCGATGGTTGACATTAGATGTTGGAGGCAAAATACATTTGCATTTCCTTTCCCCTGATGGCAAGCAATGGTTTAACCATGTCATAGGACTTTGGGATAGATAGTAGTGAAGCATTGGCTCATTGACGATAAGGTCAAAAATACAAAAGTATGAGTGGTCAATAATTTGAATCTATCTAACATGTATATATTTCCATGGTGGCACATCTATTCGACATATATTTATTTTGATACATTAGATGCCATTAATCTTTGTCTATATTGGGTTTTAATTTGTTAATAGATTCAAACGTTTAATTGAAATTTTATTAATCCAAAATATTGGTGGCATTAACAACATATTGAGAAAAATTAATCTATATATGATCTTGTCATCTATGAGAGAAATTTTGACATTGCACTTAGATAGAGTTTTATGGAAGAGATTGAACTTGGGAAATTTATAGATCTATTTAATAGTTTTAGAGAAAGCATTTTGTTAGAAACTACATGGACAACTTATAGTTGTGTTAGGATAATTTCATATTATTATTGACCATGTGAACTTAATAAGAGATACCTTATAGATAATTTAGGGTGTATTGATTATATCTATAAACACTAATCTTAATGCAATAAAATAGACTCTAATTTTAAAAATTGTACTTTATTTAAATAGACAAGACTTAGTTGAATAAGATATTTTAGTTTGTTTTTTGTTCCATGCAGGTTTCAAATTAAATAAAAGTGCAAAAGGGGTTAGAAACTAGATCAAAACTTACTCATATTGGGAATAGATTAAATACAAGGTGAAAAAGGGTTAGAAATGTAGGAGGCAATCATGCCCATCAAGAAAAAATTAACTTAATAGTAAATTAATCACACAACTTACTAAAGAAGTAGATTAAGGCATAAAATTTTGAAAATTCAAGTCAACCACAAAACAAGACTAAAGTTTAGATTCATCTTAGGTCATAAAATGATCAGATAACTCATTGTTACCCCTATCCACTGATACCAAAGTCCACCATCAATTTAGTTGATTTTCCTTATTTTTTCAATCACCAAAACAATAAATCAGTGGTATTTTAACATATAACTAATATCAAATATATAAAGTTAATTCTAAACTAAATTTATCTAATATGGCAATATAAAATTTCTAGAAAATTGTCCTATCAAATATCAAGAAATTACAGTAATGAATCACATTAATTGTCAAAGATAACAATTCATATTTAGATGAATCAATAAATAATAATTCTAAAAATTTAATATAATTATCAATGTCCATCTAATGAACAAGTAAATTCATATAAGAGAAAATATTGCATCATAAAACTGAGGTCTTGACATCATCCCATCTTAAAGATGAGTCATCCTTAAGACTAAAAGAATTAAAGATAATGTTGCCTAAAAAGATGCTCATCTTATTAGGTAGCGCTTATTTTACTTAATGGATCCTATTGGACCAAAATGTTGTGATGGTACAAGTTCCTCAAATGTTAAAACTACATGAAGGTTTTTCCAAACCAAGACATGTGAAGGATTAGGTACACATTTTCTTGGTAAAACAACATCAAATCCTACACAAATAAGGAGAAAGGGATAATTTATAGGGAATAGGGATAATCCTTTCTAAAATTTCAAAATGCCCAATAAAATGTGGATCCAAATTATAAGTCTTCCCAGACTTAAATGAACCTTTCCATAGTCTAACAAATACAAAAAATTAATCACCAACATTAAATTATATAGATGTTCTCTTTAAATTAGCATAACACTTTTGTTCATCTGAAGTAGTCTTTAAAATTTTCATATCAGATCCATTTTTCTATCATATTCTCGTAAAACATATGGTCAAACAATAGCTCTATTTCCTAGACTATTCCATCCAATTGGGGTTATATATTTTATCCCATATAGAGCCTCGAATGTAGACATTTTAATCACAATAGTATTTGAAAAAATATAAGAAAATTCAACCAAATATAGTAAATCTTCCCACTTAGTTTATTGATCCATTACATACATGTATAATGTCCTCAATACATTGGTTGAGTCTCTCAATTTGACCATCCATTTTAGGGTGCTAGGAAGAGCTGAAATTTAACCAAGTTTCAAAAGATATAGTCAATGTTAACTAGAATCTATAAGCAAACAACTTATCCCAATCATAGATAATTACTTCTAACATACCATGTAGTTTATCCACTTATTTCTTAAATCATTCTAAAAACACTAGAGCATTGTCAATTTGGTGAATTTATAAATTACCACAAAATTAATGTCGTGCTTACTGTCTGTCTTTGTAAAAATAACAATAAAATCAAGTGAGATAAAAACCCATGTACCTTGTGTAATGGAAAGAGGATATAACAAAATGCTTAGATGATAATGTTTATATTTCACCTATTTAAATTCTAAAAATTTAGACATAAATAAAAAATCATCATGATTTAAACTAGGAAAAAAATGCCTTTTTAGTTCATGTGTCATTTTTATGACACCAAGATGAGCAAAATGAGGTGACTTATGTACTTATTTCAATAATAAACTCCATAAGTATCCTAAATTGGGCAAAAAAAAACTATTTTTTTTCCTTATTAGTCTATTAATTTTAATATAAATTTCATTAAACTTTTGTGTTAAAGTTTAGTTAGTCAAACCTAATCTTACTTCTTGGAAAAATTCATTAGTAACATGATGTTCCGAAATAGTAGTTCTAAAGTTTCCTTAAAAAACAAACAAGATATAAAGATACATTCAATGGCTAAGAGTATCAACAACACATTTATCCTTTCCTTTCACATAATCAATGACCATATAAAAATTGTTAAAAATTTCAAGCCACCTTTATTAGCGAGCATTGAGATCACCCTATGAAAGTAATTATTCTAGGATGGAATGATCAGTTATCACCTTAAAATGACAAACTAGTATAAAAATTTTCCATTGTTCAAGATAATTCATAATGGAAGAAACCTCTAAATCATGATTGGGATAATTATTTTCATGTTGTTGGAGCTTACATGACTTTTGAGCCATAACCTTGCCATCTTGCATATGACTGTTACTAAAGCCTTTTTAGAGGGATCAAGATAGTTTTTAAAATTACCATTAGGATCTAGAGTAAAAAGTACATTTATTGAATTTAACGTATATTTAAGATCTTGAAATCCTCTTCAAATGAATAAGTTCAAATAAAATTCTTAAACTCATGTTGCAACAAAGTTATTTAATTGGCCAATATGGAATTTTTTTCCATAAATCTCTTATACAGCTTCGTACTTCATGTACATTTGTATGGGCAGGCCATTCTTCCATAGTTTTTATATTAGTTAGGTCCACACAATACCATCTTTAGAGATGACTTGGCCTAAATAATGGATTTCAGACAAAAACAAGACATATTTATAAATATTATTATAAAGCTTGTGTTGTCTTAGCCTTTACAAGAATAGAAATAACTGTTTCTCATGATTTACTATGTTTTTAAAATAAATTAATATTTTATAAAATAAAATAAAAATGTAAACATATCCATATAATCCATAAATACACTATTAATTATATTCATAAATGCAACTGGTACATTTGTTATACAAAAAGGCATTACCATAAACTCATAATGTCATACTGAGTAGGAAAATATATATTATGCATATCTTCTTCCTTGATTATTAGTTGATGGTAGCTTGATCTAATGTCAATCTTAGAAAATACATATTGCACCTTTCATTTGGCCAAGCAAATCATCTATCCTTGGTAAAGGATATTTTGTTTTTATTGTGACCTTAATAAGCATGTGTTAATCAACAAATAACTTATGTATTCCATCTTTATTTTTAACAAACACTACAAGACCACCCTAAGGGGACACACTTGGTTTGATTCTTTCATTCTTTAATAGTTCCTAAAGCTTAACTTTTAATTCTTGTATTTTAATAGCACAGTCATATGATATGACTCCTTAGATGTATAGGCAACTCCCAACATAATATCAATGGAAAAATCAAACTCATACTTGGGAGGAAGTCTAGGTATTTTCTCATGGAAAGCATTTGAAAATCCATTAAAGAAAGGAAAATAATGGTAAATATGTTCCTTATCTTTAGTTAAATCTTGTATATGAACCACATATATTCTGTAACCTTTTCACACAACCTTTTTTAGCTATAGGGCTGAAGGTAATTTTCATGCTTTAGGTTTTTGAATTCATTGGATTTTTAAAAATGTTACCCAAGTCATCACAACATTATACAACCATATTATATAAAACAAACACGGATTTGAGTTTATGTAACCAATCCATTCCTATAATGAGATCATAAGAACCTAAATGTGCTAAAAACAAATTTGCTTTTGTTTTGAAAACATCTATGTTAAGTTCCACTTGTTTTAAAAATTAAGAAAATGAAACTCTTTTGATTGTACCAAACTCAACCTCTGAACCTTATCTTCAACTAAAAGAATTAATTTTATATTTTAATAAATATAATAAGTTAAACTATCTATTTCCTTATAATTAATTTATGATTTAAACAAATAACAACCCAACTATAATACCAATGGTTTTAATAGGAGTGACTTGAAATTTGGCATTCTGGTTATCTATAGCCATATACACCTTGCTATTAGCTAATTGTCTAATTTTAATCTTAGAAAATTCCTTATGTTAGTCATTATAACCACATTTAAAACATATAATTTTCCTTTTAGGTGATATAGGAATATTAATTGTTCCAAGGAAAGGTATATACAGTTTAACCCGATACTAAATTTTCTTAAGGATCCTGTTTTTAGTAGAATTCTAGTTTTTAAAATTCCTATTTTGCTTTGAAACATGTTGAAACTACCATTGATCCTTCTGAATCTATGATTCTACTCAGTGTTTTTGAAATTTTTAGGTGAGGGAGAAATATTCTTTGCATTATATTGCTACCTATTCAATTAAAAATCTTGTCTTAGTTTCTATAGATAGTTTTCTTTCTCTTTTACCTGATGAAAATATTTAATGGCAACTATCAAGGTTTTTGTATCGATCATATTGAATTCATGAATGAATATTTATTTCAGACCCAAATTGAAATTTTCTACTTTGGAATCCTCATAATGTGTATAATGCACATGATGCAATAGATTCAAAAATGTGTTCTCATATTCAAACATAGTCATATTCCTCTATTTTAGTAACTAGAAATTTATTATCTTTTGTTTCTTAAAAACTAAGATTTGAATATCTTATTAAAAAATTCCTTTCAAAAATAAGATAGGTGAGTATAAAATATTTATATCCTTATAAATCACATAGGTGATTCAACCATAATGTTATGGATCCAACTAGTTGATAAGTTACTACCCTTGCCTTTAGATTTGAGTGAATATTATGTAGATTAAAGTATTTATACAAGTGAAACAACCATTAAATAGTTACATCACCTAATTCCTCACCTAAAAAATTATGTAATATAAACCTTTTCAGTTCGTTGGTGATGGAGTCAACCACCATCAATGGAATCTCTTGGAGTGCTTGTTCACATTTAGGCCCTTCATCAATCCAGGGAAACTCTTCTTAAGAGATACCCTAGATGTTATTCAATCTACGTTATTGAGTTTCTAATTTTCTTTACATATTATTTAATACTGCTAAAATTCTATTAAGAACTTTTTACTTATTATTATTTGGAATACTCCTAGAAACATTAGAATTTTGTTCTTCAACATTATTACTATCATTGTTAAGAGGAGTTTCCTCTCTAACTACATTTGGATTTCAAACTCTATTTCCTCTACCTCTACCTCTACGTCTACATAGATTAACACTACCCTCATTTTTATTATTATCAACACCAGTGGACTATGTTATAACCATATTGAGGTACAATGAAATA
The DNA here is from genome assembly GCA_037957365.1 of Torreya grandis. NCBI lineage: Eukaryota > Viridiplantae > Streptophyta > Pinopsida > Cupressales > Taxaceae > Torreya > Torreya grandis. The sequence continues at coordinate 243,525 of JARHVA010009131.1, forward strand.
GTAATTGAGTTAAATATAAAAATTAAAAAAATCCTCTCCCAAATTTATGTAGAGCAGAAAAAATTTACTCCAATACAAAAATGTTACAACCTTATTTTTTATATTGAGGATTAATTAAAATCCTACAACACCTTCCAATAATATTTGAGATAAAAACATATTCTAAATAACATTATCATGACCTTGAATATGTTATGTGGAACACAAGTACTTAACCAAGGTTAAAATCTCTTAAGGAATTTTATTGGGAAAAATGAGTTACAAAAATGTTTCACATATTGGGGTGTATCAATGTATTTAACATACACTTATATAGTCTAATTTTAACACGTCCCCTTTTGAATATTCCAAATAGGATTATTTAAAATGCTTAATCTTATTTGAGGGCTTAAAACCAATCTTAAAACAATAGGTATCCAATTCCAACAAGCACAACTTGCTAGAAAAAACGTGATTTCTAAACATGTAGCTAAGTTTGTAAGCTACTATTTTGTTAAAAAGTTATTGAAAATAGACAACTAAATAATAATAATAACAATAATACATTCTCTAAATTATTAAGTTTAGTAAATGATGACACAAATGATAGTACTGATTCATTCAACATTTTCAACAGCATTACAATATAATCCTTTTAAATAATCTTCATGTTATAGACTGTGAGTAGGCTATTGCTTTTAACTAGTGCTATCTTCTTAAGTCATTTAATAATGATCTATATCTATAGGGTAACTTCACAATATATTTATTATATATACCAAAGGTAATAAATATATATTCAAAAATATATGATCATTATCTCTTGATTTCATTCAATTAATTGAGAGACAATAAATAGTTATTGATTCTTATTACTGACAAACATTAACACACAAGAGGTTATCTCATTTATAGAAGTAATATATCATTGTTATTAACTAATTTATTAAAAATAAATAGATATCAAAATTAAAATACAACTTAACCATATTGTATGTATAATATAGTATGCATTTACTATATATTCTTTTTTGTCATATGGTCCTAATTCACATGCTTATTTATCACAATAGACAAAAAGGATTGACAAAAGCTGAAAAGAAGACACTATCAATAAATGGATATTTTAACAACCATGTTTATTAAACATTTCTATAATATCAACTTTCAAAATCGTAGGAAGCTTAATATTAATTTTTTATTCATTTTTTTTAACTATTACATCTTGATATGTATGCAATTATAAATAAAAACATGTGTCATTGAATTTGTCAAACAACATAATTTTTTACTAACTATGCCTTTCTTAATACAATTCATCCCCAAAAGTGTCAATAATTGAAAATTAATTATTAATCTTATTTCACAAACTCTACATGTTACTTATCTAAAAATATTGAAATAGTGCAACAAGAAAAATATTGAGATGACTTCTAATAAAGTAACAGTTTAAAATTTAATCAAATGATAATCTAGATGAAATATTGTTGGTACATATTTAGAGATAAAATTTTAAAATTTATTCATTGCCTTAAATATTAAATAAAGGAAAATAATATTAATTTAAATTATTTAATTAACTCATATATGTCGTCTCTAATTTTAGCTGATGGAAAATAAATTCATTTCAAATAAGATTATAAAATATAAATGAATATAACCCTTATTTACAACATTTTCATTACTAATAAGATTCATCTATAATTATCTATTACTTATGATAAGACCAATATGCATTCAAAATAATCTGACTAACATGAAGTATTTGATCAATAAAGGATTTAATATCAAGCCCATATTTGTCCTTCAAATAAGTACTAATAGTAAAGACTGAGTCAACAAGCCTTTATTGGTATGAAAAAATTATGGAATCCTTTCTTTTTTTATTTTACTTCATTCATTGAAATTATTACAATACAAGTCACTCATATTTAAATCAATCATACAAAACACATTTACAACTTATCATGCAAAACTATGAAATGATAAGATTTATAATAACTTAAAGTAACCAATAAAACAACACTTTGCAATTACATTGTAGTCAACATAGAATAAAAAAATAATCATATTTAAGTTTAAATCAAACACACAATGAAATTGTAGTTATTTATTTCTAAATAAGTTACAAGATAACATTAACCAATAATTGTCAAAATAATCCAAGCATTTCTAACACATCTCCACTGTTAGAACAAGCCCACCCTTTCTATCCCAATGAACCATCCATTAGTGGCCCTAGATTATCCCATCCATCAGTTGGATTTGGAGTTCCAGAGTAGGGATAGAATATAATGGGTAAAATTAAAATCAATATTTTGATCCCACTAAAATAAGAACATAACTGCAAAAGACACCAATTAGAATAATAACTTAATTATAAATAAAGCATTAATGATAAGATGAGCTCCATTGAAGAGAAAGGTATCTATGATTAACTTAAATTATGTTATCCACCTCATGGACTAAATATGATGAAATTCATGAATCAATAATTATCCTTTTAATTCATCAATCTAAACCATGATAATTATGTACTAATATCATAATTAATATCATTAAAGGCAAACTAGGTGTACTATTATCTCTAATTAACTATCAGATAAAAATGACATTGAAAGAGTTAAAAAAATATATCACTTATCTTAATTTATAGAAAAGGTAACTAAAATATTTACATGATATTAACTAGTTTCATACTAATTGAAAGCCTTTAGAAAATAAAATTGAATGCAAATTATAGTTCTCAATATATAATTAAAATTATTTATCCATCAGAGAACCTAGTAAAGCCATTTAAGCCGTATGAATTGACCAATGCACATCAAGTTGACAAAAGGAATAAAACTAACACAAAACCCAAATTATCCATTAAAAAAATTATTAAATTACAAGGATATAAAATTAAAATTATACCTACAATAGTGTAACTCTTTAGGCACTAGATAATGCCTCCAATGTCTTAATGCTTGCAGAATAGCATGAAATTCAACATAATATATAAAATAATTATTGATTACCTATTCTAATTTCTCACTAAAATATGTTATACACCTTTCCATCTTGACTTAACACAACACCAATTACCACATGCGAAGCAACATAATCCACCTCAAATAATTTGCTAAAATATATTAATGCTAATATGAGTTGTTCTGTAATCTTTCTCTTTAACAACTCAAAGATTTCTATTGCTACTTTTTTCCGCAAAAATTATTTTCCCCTAATACAATATGTTATTGGCACAATAAGACTACTAAATTTTATTATGATGTTTTTATAAAAAAAATTTAAACCATGGTAATTTCTTACTTATATGATGCTCTTTGTAATAGGTCACTCAACAGTCACCTTTAATTTTTATTCATCCATACTTACTCCATCTACCAAAACTATAAATCCTAAAAATACCAATCTATTATGCATAAAAATACATTTATTAATATTTTCATAGAGCTTATCCTTTATTTATAACTCTTATACCATTCTCAAATGCCTTAAGTTCTCATATTCAGTACTGTTGAATATTGAAATATCATAAAAAAATAATGACAAATTTACCAATGTCATATCACATCACTATGTTCATCACCCTCATAAATGTGTTCAGTGAATTAGATAATTTAAATGGTATCATGATCCATTCATATAAGTAATTTTTAGTATTATCTTCTATTTTCCATTCATCTCCTTCACAAATCTAAATATGATAGTAACCACTCCTTAAATCAGTCTTAGTAAAATATTTTTATCCTATAAGAACCTTGATCATGTCATCTAAATAGGATATATGAAATCTATATTTTATGTTAATTTTAATGATTGAGCTACTATCGACATACATCTTCCAACATCCATGTTTATTTGAATTTATATATGATGGTGTTGCATATGGACTCTTGCTCTCCCTTACTACACCTTTTTTCACCAATTTAGTATATGTTTATTAAATTTTACATGTTTTTTTCAAATCATCCTATAATCTAATTGATTAGTTGGAATTGAACTTGGAACCAAATAAATATTATGTTGTAACTATCTCTTTGGTGTTAAACCATCTAATAACTCATTGGGTATAAAATCTTCATTTTCTTTCAACACTTTTGTTTCATCTACTAGTATTTGTGCCACTTTTGTTTCTTATTTATTTTCTATTGACTTATAAAAATAACCTATCATATTCATTTTATTATTAAATTCTTTTTTGGATAACATGTTTTCTACCCATTCTTCTTCTTTAAGAGGTAGAAAAACTACCTTTGTACCACCTTTCCAAAAACTATTTATTTTTTGCTCCGTCATGTATTGATTTTATATCAAATTATCATAACCTTCCCATTAAAATGTGGATTGCATATAATAGTATAAAATCACACCATACTTCATCCTTGTAAGGTTTTCCTATAGAAAACTTTATTAAATACCTTTTATCTATTGTAACTTTATTCCCTTTCTTAAACCATGGAATATGATAATAGTAAGGATAATTTTCACACTACAAACCTGATTTATAAATCATGTCCTTATAAACCATATTTTCAAAACTAACACCATATATATTTAATTCTAATATCTTAACTCATGAAGTACACCTTGTTCATAAAAAATTGTTCACATCCATGCATCAACACCTTACTTATTCTATACATGTTCTTTGTTTGGAGAAATTGTTATTCTCCTCTTCACTATATTCTATACAATAAATGTGATTTCAACTTCAGTATTTTTCTCTTCTATGTCAACCTCAACTAAATTCAGTATTGGTAGATCTTTTTTCCTCCTTTCTTATTCATGATATTGCAGACACTCAAATGTTATGTGTCATTCTTCTCCAATCTGTAACATACATAATACCTAAGTTGATTTGGAAACCATTCTCTAAAACCACCATATTCTTGTTATTTTTAAAATATTATTCCTTTTTATTGGTATTTAAATCCTTATCTATTTTATTCTTTATTTTAATCACCACATGATGATTCTCCTCTAGTAGGATTGAACACACCTCTATTGGTATTAAACCCACCTTACCCCATGAATAGAGGTGATTGTTATTTTATTCTCCCTATCCTAGATGATTTAATGAAATTCTATCCATTTTATTTTTATTATACCTTCAAACATAATTGATAAGCCTCTTCCATGAAAATTATTTTATGCATGCTCAATATATATTGAATATAAACCATTTAATACCTTGTAGCCATTTGTTCTTATTTTTCATCATGTTCCACTCATATAGAAAGCTTATAAAAATCATATATATAATGTTTTATATTATCAGTCTTTCATCCAATATTTAATAGTATTCTATATAGGGTTTATTCATAGTCTACAAGAAGAAATTTGTCCCTCATATTCTTCTCAGTATTGTTGCATGTGTTGATCTTCTCTTTACCCTTTCTCTATCTCCCTTTTCTGCACATGATCCCACCAAATCATTGCTTGACCCTTAAATTATGTGGATGTAATATTTAATTTCTTATCTTTTCTCAATGTTTTTAGTTTGAAAAACTTAACCATGTTATTTGTCTAATATATCAACTCCTCTAGTTTAAAACTACCTTCATAATATGTAACATCGACCTTGCCTTTAAATCCCTATCCATGCATTCTTTTATTTATGGTGATTGTTTTCATTCATCTTATTTATAAAATGTATCCTCATGATATATTTCTTTTTATGTTTCATCATTATCATTACCACATCTTTGATTTTCAATAATTACAATTAATTGTTCAACTTGCCTTTGTAGCTCTTGCATAGTGGTGTTCATATGAGAAATTAATCCTTGTCCTTGTCCTCTCACCATATCTAAAGAAATTTATTCAATTATATAATATTATAAAAAAATATAAAATATATATTTATAAATATATTACCTCCAAGATTAAAATTTTATCTTACACCAGATGATGAAAACATAGACTAACTAAGAAAAAATTATAAATAAGCATAAACTTAGAAATTACATTAAAACAAATTTCTTTATTGATTCCCATCGAATGAATAAAATATTACAATACAGTCTTTAACTAAAACTCAACTAATAATTAAATTTAACATGTGTAATTAAAAAATACAAATTTATCAGAAGTTATATAAATCTAACTGACAAATGCATCTTTTAGAAAATTGTTATTATAGTAAATTTCATCTTCTAGTGAATTTTAACCACTATTTTTTGAAGTTTTTCATGCAAGATAAGATGGGCCTAAAAATCTCAACATATCTTATAAACACTAAAATTAACCTAATGGGTGAATTTCAACTGATGTTCTTTTTTGAGTATAAAAATAAGTTATTTATAAAAATTGAAAAATCTCAAAAAAATACCAAAATTCATTTTTAGACCCTTATATGGTCATGTATGGGCTCCAAAAATTTCTTAAAACATTCATAATTTAATATTACATGTTATGGGTGAATTAATATTTTTTAGATGGTTGTTTTGACATAAATGAGAGATTAAATGGAGTTACAAATTTAAAGTTATGCCCTATTAAAAATTTGGTCTTTGCATCATCAACCCAATATTATGGAGGTAGCTTTAGTTTGCTCCTGATATATTTATATTTTTTATTCATATATTTTGAGTATCCTAGGGAGAATAAATTAATCTCCTCACACATAATTTGAAGATAAAACTACATATTATAATCCTTCCCTAATTATATGGGTTTCAATTTTAGGAGATGAACATACATTCCTCTTATAGATTGGTAGCCTACTATGAGTTGTATTCCCTAGAGAATCCAAGGTAAAATAGATGGTATCCTAGTTACAAACATCCCATTGCAATTCATTCATTTTCACATAGTTATAATAATTCTAGTTTTATCATATATTTATTCATATTTATATTTATATTTATATTTTTTATTCATATATTTTGAGTATCCTAGTTACAAACATCCCATTGCAATTCATGCATTTTCTCATAGTTATAATAATTCTAGTTTTATCTAGGTTGTGCACTTGGAAGTGACTCTAGTACCAAATGCATTTTATCTCTCCTTAGACATGAATTTATTAGAATATTTAGACATATTATAATTATAATCAATGTTGGACATGATTAAATATATATCACATTCTGATGGACCATGTTGTGCATATATTATACATTTTGATGTCGTCAGAGCTTTGTCATAGACACTAGAGACCATTACATGTTTTTTGATTTCACATTATTTCTTATAATATCATTCTAACGACATGATTTTATGACCTTATTATGATGTGATTATTCAAAATATGTCATTTTAACCTTATTATCTATGGTACATGTATATGTTTATTAAATTCACATTTATTAACTTATTATAGATAATATTCTAGAATTTTAGTTACAATTATGGATTATACCTAGCATTAATTTGTCTATAGTACAAATTTTATTATTTCTCTATTTTATTTTACTTTTTTCTCTCAAATTGAAGTTATATAATTTTAGATATCTTCATAACTAATAATAATTGATAATTATCAAACATAATTCATGATCTATTTGGACGTATTATGATCAACATTCCTTATTGTTCATGTTTATCCAGACAGTCAATTACTATGAGTTGTATTCCCTAGAGAGTCCGAGGTAAAATAAATGGTATTTCTAGTACAAGTTTTATTTCTTATTTTACATGTCAATTTTGAATGGAGTCCTTGGTAGAATAAATGTTAGATCTAGTATATTTTTTTTCCATCTATAGGTTTAATTACCCATTTTACTTGTTGAGAGTGAATGCAGTCCCAATGAAGAAGGTACACCTACTATTATATTGTTTATTTGCTTCATTTTCTATATATAATATTCTTATAATAATATGGGTAGTTTCTTTGTTTCTAAAACAATGTTGAATAGCTTCATCATTCACTTTTTTTGATTCACTAGGTAATATTGCACTATATTTTCAAAGCATTCTTGACATTGTTGATATCTTTTATATTAGTTTCACCATATGGATTGGTTATGCACATGTTTGGGATAGTTGGTATAACATTTTTAGTTATTTTAAAAATTTATTTCATTTCTCATGTAGCATTATCATATTTATTTATATACATGGACATGTATATTACTTATATAATTATTAATGAATATATATGGTAGTGTAGTTTCTAGAATGTTATTTATAACTACTCACATAGTGTTTAAATTGATATTTTAGGTGGATTATAGATATTACTAATATCCTCTATTGTTGTTTCATTATATGGATTGTCTTTAGATAAGATAAATAATTTGGTAGATCATTTGCTAGTTTTTTTAACATTTCTTATAAACATTCCTTATTAACATTCCTTATTAACATTCATTATTAACATTCCTTATTAACATTCCTTATTATTCTAATAATACATGGGATTAACTTACTATAATATATGGAATTAACTTGGGGCCAAGAGGGTTACATTACTTCTCCTCAGAGCTAGAGGGGATCAAGTGGTTAAGGGAGAATAAATTAATCTCCTCACACATAATTTGAAGATAAAAATACATATTATAATCCTTCCCTAATTATATGGGTTTCAATTTTAGGAGATGAACATGCATTCCTCTTATAGATTGGTAGCCTACTATGAGTTGTATTCCCTAGAGAATCCAAGGTAAAATAGATGGTATTTCTGGTACAAGTATTTCTTATTTTATATGTCAATTTTGAATGGAGTCCTTGTTAGAATAAATGTTAGATATAGTATTTTTTTTTTCCATCTATACGTTTAATTACCCATTTTACTTGTTGACAGTGAATGGAGTCCCAATGAAGAAGGTACTCCTAGTATTTATATTCATGCACATGTATATTAATTATATAACCATTAATGAATATATTTGGTAGTGTAATTTCTAGAATGTTATTTTTAACTACTCACATAGTGTTTGAATTGATCTTTTATGTGGATTATAGATATTACTAATATCCTTTATCATTGTTTCATCATATGGATTGTCTTTGGATAAGATAAATGATTTGGTAGATCATTGCTTATTTTTTAACATTCCTTATTAACATTCTTAATTAACATTTCTTATTAACATTATTTATTAACATTAATTATTAACATTCCTTATTATTCTAATAATACATGGGATTAACTTACTATAATACATGGAATTAACTTGGGGCCAAGAGGGCTATATTAGTTCTCCTCAGAGCTAGAGGGAATCAAGTGGTTAAGGGAGAATCAATTACTCTCCTCACACATTATTTGAAGATCAAAATGCATATTATAATCCTTCCCTAATAATATGGCTTTCACTCCTAGGAGATGAACATACATTCCTCTTACAGATTCGTAGCCTACTATGAGTTGTATCCCCTAGAGAGTCCAAGGTAAAATAGATGGTATTTCTAGTAAAAGTTGTATTTCTTATTATACATGTCAATTATGAATGGAATCCTTGTTAGAATAAATGTTAGATCTAGTATATTTTTTTACATCTATAGGTTTAATTACCCATTTTACTTTTTGAGAGTGAATGGAGTCACAATGAAGAAGGTACTCCTACTATTATATTGTTTACTTGCTTGAATTGCTATATATAATATTCTTCTAAAAATATGGGTAGATTCTTTGTTTCTAAAACAATGTTGAATATCTTTGTCATTCACTTTTTTGAAACACTAGGTAATATTGCACTATATTTTCAAAGCATTCTTGACATGGTTGATAGATTTTATAGTAGTTTCACCATATGGATTGGTTATGGACATGTTTGGGATAGTTTGAACAACATTCTTAATTATTTTAAAAATTTATTTCATTTCTTGTGAAGCATTATCATATTTATTTATGTACATGCTCATGTATATTACTTAAATAACCATTAATGAATATATGTGGTAGTGTAATTTCTACAATGTTATTTCTAACTACTCACATACTCATTGAATTGATATTTTAGGTGGATTATATATTTACTAATATCCTTTATCATTTTTTCATTATATGGATTGTCTTTGGATAAGATGAATGATTTGGTAGATCATTACTAGTTTTTTTAACATTCCTTATTAACATTCATTATTAACATCCATGATTAAAATTCCTTATTATTATAATAATACATGGGATTAACTTAATATAATACATGGAATTAACTTGGGGCCAAGAGGGTTACATTAGTTCTCTTCAAAGCTAGAGGGGATCAAGTGGTTATGGGAGAATCAATTACTCTCGGCACACATTCTTTGAAGATCAAAATTCAAATTATAATCCTTCTCGAAAAATATGGGTTTCACTTTTAGGAGATGAACATACATTACTCTTACATATTGGTAGCCTACTATAAGTTGTATTCCCTAGAAAGTCCAAGGTAAAATAGATGGTATTTCTAGTAGAAGTTGTATTTCATATTTTACATGTCAATTGTGAGTGGAGTCCTTGGTAGAATAAATGTTACATCTAGTATTTTTTTTTCCATCTATAGGTTTAATCACCCATTTTACTTGTTGAGAGTGAATGAAATCCCAATGAGGAAGGTACTCCTATTATATTGTTTATTTGCTTCATTTGCTATATATAATATTCTTCTAAGAATATGGGTAGTTTCTTTATTTCTTAAACAATGTTAAATATCTTCTTCGTTCACTTTTTTTGAATCACTAGGTAATATTGCACTATATTTTCAAAGAATTCTTGACATGGTTGATATATTTTATATTAGTTTCACCATATGGATTGGTTATGGACATGTTTGAGAAGTTGGTATAACATGCTTATTTATTTTTAAAAATTATTTCATGTCTCGTGTAGCATTATCATATTTATTTATATACATGCACATGTATATTACTTATATAACCATTAATGAATATATGTGGTAGTGTAATTTATAGAATGTTATTTATAACTACTCACATAGTATTTTAATTGATATTTTAGGTGGATTATAGATATTACTAATATATTTTATCGTTGTTTCATAATATGGATTGTCTTTGGATAAGATAAATTATTTGGTAGATCATTGATAGTTTTTTTAACATTCCTTAATAAATTTCGTTATCAACATTCCTTATTATTCTAATAATGCATGGGATTAACTTACTATAATACATGGAATTAACTTGGGGCCAAGAGGGTTATATTAGTTCTCCTCAGAGCTAAAGGGGATCAAGTGGTTATGGGAGAATCAGTTACTCTCCTCACACATTCTTTGAAGATCAAAATGCATATTATAATCCTTCCCAAATAATATGGGTTTCACTTTTAGGAGATGAACATACATTCCTCTTACAAATTGGTAACCTACTATGAGTTGTATTCCCTAGTGAGTCCAAGGTAAAATAAATGTTATTTCTAATACAAGTTCTATTTCCTATTTTACATGTCAATTGTGAATGGAGTCCTTGGTAGACTAAATGCTAGATCTAGTATTTTTTTTTCCATCTATAAGTTTAATTACCCATTTTACTTGTTGAGAGTGAATGGATTCCCAATGAAGAAGGTACACCTACTATTATATTTTTTACATGTTTCATTCACTAT
>JARHVA010009131.1:262500-267500 GCA_037957365.1 Torreya grandis
GAATTGAAAAATATATGTGTTGATATATACATTGAATTTAAGGATCACACACACACACACACACACACACACACACACACACACACACACACACACACACACACACACACACACACACACACACACACACACACACACACACACACACACACACACACACACACACACACAAACACACACACACACACACACACACACACACACACACATAAAAACAAGGATTCTAACCTACCCTATATATAGCATTGGTCTGAATCCATTGAATATACACACACACACACACACACACACACACACACATGTGTGTGTGTGTGTGTGTGTGTGTGTGTGTGTGTGTGTGTGTGTGTGTGTGTGTGTGTGTGTGTGTGTGTGTGTGTGTCTGTGTGTGTGTGTGTGTGTGTGTGTGTGTGTGAGAGAGAGAGAGAGAGAGAGAGAGAGAGAGAGAGAGAGAGAGAGAGAGAGAGAGAGATGAGTTATCTACCATGTATTTTGGTATAATAAATCAAAATATAAAAGCCATAAATAATTATTTATGTGTTCAAAGTAAAGATTAAAAAGAAACCCTCAAGTTCTATAAACAAATTATAGATAATATAGGTATAATCTTCATCACGAAGAATAATAGCCTCTTTGGATGGTTCAATCTATCTAGGACATTGTTTAGATTTCTTAAAAACTCTAAGATTTGTAGAATAGAGGAGAATGTAGGAGATTTTTCTACCATTTATCTAACAATACCATCTAAATGTGTGTGTGTGTGTGTGTGTGTGTGTGTGTGTGTGTGTGTGTGTGTGTGTGTGTGTGTGTGTGTGTGTGTGTGTGTGTGTGTGTGTGTGTGTGTGTCTATATAAATACATGCATACACACACACACACACACACACACACACACACACACACACACACACACACACACACACACACACACACACACACACACACACACACACACACACACACACACACACACACACACACACACACACACACACACACACACACACACACACACACACACACACACACACACACACACACACACACACACAAACACACACACACACATAGATACATAGATACATATATGTATGTATGTATGTATGTATGTATGTATGTATATGTACACACACACACACACAAACACACACATGAAATTTATAAAACATATAATAAAATTGACCCCCAGAATACATTTGGAAAGAAAGAAACCCATAAATGGTTGAAACATATAAGACTTACATACACACACACGCACACACACACACACGCTAGCGCGCGCGCGCGCGCGTGTGTGTGTGTGTGTGTATGTATATATATGTATATGTATATGTATATGTATATGTATACGTATACGTATATGTATATGTATATGTATATGTATATGTATATGTATATGTCTATGTGTTTGTGTGTGTGTGTGTGTGTGTGTGTGTGTGTGTGTGTGTGTGTGTGTGTGTGTGTGTGTGTGTGTGTGAATCCAATATCAACACCTACCAAGTGGTTATGAATATTAAATAGTAGGCACCAATCAAGGCCCAAATTTAATGTGGAACTACATATCCAAGATAAAACATGCAAAAACCATTAATGATAGGCTCTCAATAAAATTTAAGTGGAAAATAATTGTTGGTACTGATAAAATATTCTAAGTTTCCACATTTAGCACAACATTTCATTAATTTATGCAAAGTTTGTCCCTAATATTTTTTTTTTTGGACACTTCCAATGCATGTGTCATATCTTCATCTAATGTTGGAGATAAGTCCTAAAATTAGTAGTGCACTCTTATTATGAAAAACCTATGAAAACATTAAATAAAAACATATTATCTCCATTTCAAATTTCAAAGATGTCAAAATTATGAACACACAATATTTAGAAGCAACAAAGTCTTGAGATTAAAATGTTGACAAGTTTTTCATCTTTCACTTATCTAATTCAAAACTAATACCATTAAGAATATGGAGAAAATAGATTTCTAATTCAATAAATGGCATTGAAAATAGAGATTTTAGTAAAAATATATGGCTTAAAACCAACATACAATCATTGACAACCACATCAACACCTTTAGAATGCAATAAAAAAGAATTTTTTAAAGTAAAATAGGAACAATACCCATCATATATTATATCTCTATAAATCTCTTGAAAATACTATCAAAAAGGTATTTTTGGTTTCTTAAAATGATCAAGTTAACTAATTTGCATTACCCTTTAAGTGTTTTCTTGTCAAAATTTGGCTAAGTGTCAAATCTTCTTAGAAGGGTCACTTCACACAATCATATCTTTTTTATTAAAAAACAAAATTATTGAAAGATAAATAACATTACATTATTTTATCATCGAGGTACTACCATAAAAAAATATAATCAATTTTGACCTCATTATTTAATGAGACCAAATGTTTTAAAAGTGAACACAAGATAAATCATAAAACTAGAAAGATGAAAAATAACCAATTAAAAATCAACGCAGAAGCAAATTTTTAATGTTACACATTTCACATGTAGTAAAGAATAATCTATGACTTTATTTACTAATACATGATTCCCACACATGACTATTATCGTGTAACTTTTAAATATTATTGGATCTATTTCAGTCATATGAAATTGGGTCCAAGTAGTGTGCACTAGATAAATTGGGTCCAAGTAGTGTACATATATACATACACACACACACACACACACACACACACACACACACACACACACACACACACACACACACACACACACACACACACACACACACACACACACACACACACACACACACACACACACACACACACACAGATACATACACACATATATGTATGTATGTATGTATGTATGTATGTATGTATGTATATGTACATGCACACACACACACACACAAACACACACATGAAATTTATAAAACATATAATAAAATTGACCCCCAGAATACATTTGGAAAGAAAGAAAGCCATAAATGGTTGAAACATATAAGACTTATATAGGAGGAGGTAAAGCATGGGTTTTACATCATCCATCTCCTTCTACCTTTTGAGATATGAACACTAAACCTATAATGAAATTGAGCAACTAAGGTTAATGGATCTCTTTTATAAATTTCAAATTGATTATTAAGGTTTTTAAGGGTCTAAAATAGAATGTATGGTCATGATTATATTCATCCAAGGGATGAAATATAATTTTATGTGAAATTTATCTTTAAAATTTTTCCTTAAGTTGTTTTATTCTATTTTAAAAATACTTTATGTAATATTTTAGTTAGATTGAAAGAATTGATTTTATATTTTTGTAATTTACTTATTACTAATCGATTTGAAACTAAATAAACACTACCTCTATAGTGTTTACTTAAATTAATTTAAGGGTGGTTCCTTAACATTAATTTCATTCATAAATTTAATTTATAACTTTGAGACATTTAAATATGTTAGATGATTTTAGAATCCCTTATATTATGGATAACTTAATTATTCGTCATATAATTGTCACCCATCAATCCCAATTCTGAGTTTCAATTTTTTTCCTTGCCATTGTAAGTAGGAAAGTCACTTGACATTAACATAATAATGTGACCATGCATTATGAACCCTTAATAATATTATTATTAACAATGATGATCACAACAACAAAAACAATGATAATAGGAATAATTTACTAATTATTGTTGTTGTTGTTGTTGTTGTTATATAAAATGACTAATATTTTTAACTTAGGTATAAATTTCTTAAGATTTGAAAGGGATAACATTATTTTCACCTCTTCTTGCTTACATATAGGATGGTTCATGAAAACTCATGGGATAAATTTATGTATAAGGGGCATGATCCTAAACTAAATATATAAATAGGGAACATTTAATTGGAGATAATTCCTAGTGATAAAATAGATGAGATCTAAATATTAACTACATTAATGGGAAACCCCAAAGGATATATGACCAATGATTTTGTAAGTATTTAAATTAGTCATAACTTTTGTATAGGATAAGTCACACCATATTAGAGAGGGACCTATAAATCATGTTCTATATCTAACTCTTATAAGAGGCTTGAAATAGTATCTCGTAGTGTATAAATCCAATTAGTGGAAGTAACAATTGTGTTATTCCAAATAATTGATTCCCCAATGAGGTTATTGACACAACAAAGGTAGGATCGAGGTATATGGGAACCATTATAAGATAAAAGGTAAATGACCTACTCTGACCTAACCATAAAGAGAAATGGGGTATAACATGATAAAATTGGCCACATGATACTCCTTAATTTTATACCATTGTGATGCTGATGTTTTGTTTGCTAAGGGACCCATTAGGAAATTGAGTTCTAATAAAGGGCCTAAGAAGGCACAAAGTAGGGAGCTCTAGAATCAGGGCCATCAATAGGTGATGTGGGTTATGCTAACAAGTTGCAATTCCTATTTTTTCTTTATTTGACATTTTGCATTGTAATCTTTTATGACCTCCAAATGGTGAAAAATATTTGTATATATTCATGATAATCTAAACTATACCTCTATCAACATGATTTATCTATTAATGGTAATGATAAACTCATTCAATTATATATATTTATTTTTCTAAATTTAAAATAAAATAATATCACATGTGATAGACTATAACAACATATATGGGTGTATTATTAGTAGATATTATGAATCAGTTGTGTTGACACCAAATTTTACCTTTTAGGTCACTTTTATAAATAATAGCATATATAATAGTATTTATTTTGGAATAGATATATTTATAAGTAAAATATGGATTGGCCTTGATATTTAGACTGGGTTGGTAGCCAATTACCCACAATATTGGACAAACACTTTTGGTTTTTAACTCGAGGTTTGAAAATTTTTATATAAAATCAAATGCATGTTTGAGTAAATGGGTAATGTTTCTATGGCTACATTGGGAATTTTTACTTAGTTAAAAATATTGAAAGTCTTTTTAAAAAAATCACATTAATTGTTTATCGGTATTCAGTGCAATGTAATATGATTAC
>JARHVA010009131.1:285000-297500 GCA_037957365.1 Torreya grandis
AAATCATTGGATTTTAGATCATTTTAATAAATTGATCATTCATATATTTAATAAAGTTATGTTGAGACATATATTAATATTATTATTTTCATAAAATATAAAAAATAATTAATAAAAATTATCAATAAACATAAACTCAAAAATTAGATATATATATAATATTTTTATTGAGTAAATAAAATATTACAATAGAATCTTTAAATAAAACTCTACTTGAAATTAGAGATGATATGTATGATTGAAAAAAGCCACATATATGAAAATCTACTTAAAGTTAAATAATCCATTCGATCTTTAGAAAATTCTTATTTTTACACCGGAAGCATTCTATTTGACAAAGTATGGAAGGATTCATCTCGCGCAATAGTAAATTCCCCATATCCGCCCACAAAACATAAAGGTTTTTAAACGCGTCATTTTCTGCCACATGTTGGTTGAGGTGGGGAAGGTCTTACCTGCGGGCTTTAACTTTCTTGAAATTGAAGGCGAAAAATGTACGATCAACATCAATCAAAAATGTTGTCATTTGATAGACAGTCAGATTTGTTAGGAGGAGAATCGATTGTGTAACTACTAATGTTATCCTCTATGCTCAAATGAAATGACGGTCGGGTCAACGACCGTCAGTCTGGATAGATTGGGTTCACTATTGGATAACAGATTATAATAAATTAATTATATATATATATAAAATATGTATGTATTCAAATATAAGATTAAAATATATTAAAATATATATTATATAATATCAATACAATTATATATATATAGTATTGGTTAAAGCGGTTTTGTAAATTGAAAGAGTGTAAATATGTGGTTGAAGAAGAATTGTTTTTATGAATGGTTTTGTAAAGTGTATGCCATATGGATGCATAAGTCATTTTCAGCTATGATACAATGTGAATGTCGGTGTAGAGAAGTCATTGGTTGAAATAATTGGTCATAAGTTGTAGAGAGGGTTGGTAGGTTTGGGTCTCAAGCATTAGGGTATGACCACATCCTAATTAAAAGGGGATTATACACTACAAATGAAAAGCAAAAAACTTATATATTCTGTCTGGCATTTTTTGAACCCTCAGGGCAAATGTTAGTTAGTAACTTTCATCTTCTAATGATATTCAGCTACTATTTTTTATAAGTGTTTCATGCAAGCTTGGATGGGACTTAAAATATCCGCATATGTTATCAACACTAACATTATCCTAACGGATAAATTTTAACTAAAGTTATTTTTTTAGTACAAAAATAGATTATTTCTAAAAACAAAAAATTCTAGAAAAAATACTAAAATGCATTTTCAAACCCATAGATGGTCTTGTATGGCCTTCAAATAGTTTTGAAAACATCTCTAACTAGATAGGACAGCCATTCTGGTTCAGACAAAATCTCAAATGGAGTTATGGATAAAAAATATGGCTTCCATAAGTTTTGTCTCTGTATCATTCTCATTTGGTTGAAAATAACCCAACTCCTACGAGTTATCTTGATTGAAACCCTACAATTTATTTCTATCAATATTTTTCAGTGCCCATTCCAAAATCAAAGTGTTGTCTTCCAGTTGTAGTCCTTCCCACATTAACAAATACATGTTTACGACTTCCTTCCCTTGTGTGCACTGTCTTTTTATCTAGAACATGTGTTATCTTTTATTTCTTCTTCTTTGGTACATGTTGCTTCTAATTTATTTTTCACATTATTATCCTTCACCATCTTCCCCATGAATTACACACACACACACACACACACACACACACACACACACACACACACACACACACATGAAACATTAAATACCATAGAGATATCAAACTTCTATGATAAACTCACCTCATTAGCATTGTCATTGATTTTGTTTACAATTTTGCATGACCTAGTTCTTTTACACTAAAACATGTTATATGTGCATGTTATAAATATTTATTTCCTCATTTAAACCATCACTAAATATATTTATTCAAATACATTTGACCTTATTCTCACATATAATACTACCTTATAATTATGATTACTTTCATGTAGCTTTCTACTCACTTCTTGCAACTACCGTATGTACTTTGCAAATGCTTCTACATCATCACTAACTTATTATGCAATTTGTAAATAAACCAAATACAAGAAAACCATATGATATCTCCCATAAATAATATGAAAAGGTGATTTTTCCTATTGATTTGTTCACTAAACTATTATATGAAAACTTGTTTGTGGTAAAAATAAGTCCCATTGCTTGGGCTTCTCTCCAACTATGCATCGCAACAAATTTCAAAAGCTCATGTTTAGAACTTCTATCTATCATTATGTTTGGGATTATCTTTAACTATTAACTAAATTTTATCTTAGTTCCCAATTCTTCAAGGAATTCCTCAAAAATGACTTAGAAATTCTGTGTACCTATTTGATTTAATGGTTCTTGGAACACCATGAAATATCACAACATCCTTAAAAAATCTTTCTAAAAATCTAGTTGAATCATTGATTTTATTACATGAAATAAAGGGAATCATCTTTAAAAAATATCAACAAAAACAAAATTTGAATCATCACCTCTCTCTATGTTTGATAGTCCCAACATGAAATCTATACTTAAATATGTCCATAGTCCTCTTTTAATCGGTAGTGGCATGTACAACATTATATTTTGTGCATGACCTTTAACCAATTGACATATTATAAATTTTGAAATATACATTTCCATATCTCTTTTCATCTTGAGCGAAAAATACTTCTCCTATACCAAAGCTATTATATTACCTTTATCAAAATGTCCACCCAGACCACCATTATGCAATTCTCTTATAATATTATCTTTTAGAGACTTAACTAGAATACATAGTTGTTTTCATTGGAAGATTTAAACATGGGGTATAATATATTCATAATGAATAGTACCTATCTCACATGTTAATATATTCCTAGACTTCTCAACTATATTTCCAAAATCTAGATCAACAACATCAAATATAGTTACTTCATTCACCATAGTCATTAATAGCACCACTATCTTGCTCAAATAATTAGCAACTTGATTCTATTTTCATGAATTACATTTCAAAACAAAATTATATCCATGTAATAATGACACCCACTTTGCATGTTTACTATCTAAGTTCTTTTGAGTATTCACATATTTCAAGGTCTCATGATCTATAAAAAGATAAACTCCTTAGGCACCAAGTAATTCCTATTGCGTCTTAATGCTTTTATAATAGCATGATATTCAACATAATGTGTAGAGCATTTTTCTATTACCTCATTCAATTTCTCACTAAAATATTCTATTTGCCTCCCTTCTTGTCTCAACACAACAGTAATTCCTACATAAGAAATATCATAGTTCGGTGTCTTTTTAGTGGTGAATTTTCATTATTATATGAATATTCTATTTTTAAAGTCTACATTTGGTAATTTTTGTAGAGTGGCCGACATGGTTGGATCACCTAAATTTTTAGGGTCAAATTTAATTTCAAGGAGAAGTTCACCTACATTTAAATATAATTTTCCTCATATAAATATAGTTCGTTGGCACTTCAAAAAATAATCGTGAGGAATTCATCACATACCATTGGGTGACTTTAGGAATTTTTTGGTAGTTTGTATTTCAGGTCCTAAGAAGGCTTCTAGAATCAATAGTTCCCAGCAAGGTATGCAATGATTTTTTTAGAATATAGTTTTTTAGTATTTTTTAACTGTAATTCCATTTATTGATATTTAAGTGCCATCATGCTAATTAAAAATGGGGGCATCTGATGGAAACCTATGAGCATCTGACAGTATGTAGTGGACTTTTAATGGTAGCCTATGGGTGCTTGACTACAAACTATTGACATCTAGTAGGTTGTGGGTGAATGATAGTAGGCTACAGATAGATGATGCATGATACGTATGGGTGGATGAAGGTAATTTATTAGTGTCTTATATAGTAGTCTGTGAGTTGGTACCAATAGTCTATGGGTAGGCATCAGTAGCCTACGAGTAGATCCTTGTAAACTATAGGTGCATGTTGGTAGTCTATAAGGCAAGCATCGATAGTCTACCTTCATCCACTTACAAGTAACCTATGTCATTTACATGAATCCTATTGCCATCCACATGCAACCCCCTGAACATCAATAATCTACAATCAGGTACTCATAGGCTACTGTCAAATGTTTGCACTCAATGGGTGTTTTTAGACACCTAGAAGCTACTATTGGACACCTTCATGTCTGCATTTCTTGGGTGTTCGTCTGCATTTTCATGAGATTTAAAGAAACTTGGTAGACTTTGTGTGATTTACCACCTATCATCAAATTATTCACCTCTACAACGGCATGGCTTTCAACCTGATTTGTCACCATTATGAATTAGATTCACCTTGGGACCTCCACAGATTTTTTATAAGGCCAACGAAAATGAACCTTGATCACAATCTACCTTAGATAATTTTCTAAAATTCATTAATGCTAAAATAAGTTTTTTTGTAATATTATTCTTCCACAACTTAAAGCTTTCTATTGCTTCTCTTGTCCACACAAATTCTTTTCCCGTCATGTAATTTGTTATTGACACAAAAATACTACTAAATTATTTTATGAATTTTTGGCCAAAAGCTTCTAAACCATGGAATCTTATTTTCTCTATGATGCTCTTCGGAATAGGACACTAAAAAAAGTCCTTTTATTTATATTCATCCATCCTTATTCCATCTACCTAAACTAAAAATCTTAAAAATACCAAACTGATCTACATAAACTTACACTTATTTAAATTTGCATAAAGCTTATTCTTTATTTACAACTCTAAT
Source organism: Torreya grandis (assembly GCA_037957365.1). Classification (NCBI taxonomy): domain Eukaryota; kingdom Viridiplantae; phylum Streptophyta; class Pinopsida; order Cupressales; family Taxaceae; genus Torreya; species Torreya grandis. The sequence goes on from JARHVA010009131.1 coordinate 289,784, forward strand.
ACCATTCACAAATGACTTAAGTTCTCTTATATAGTATTTACATAAATAAAAATATCAATGAAATAAACCAATATAAACTTACCAATGTAATATCTTATAACTATGTTCATCAAACTCATGAATATGTTCAGTACATTAGATAATATGAATGGCATCACCATCGACTCACATAATCCATTCATAGTCTTCAATGTTGTTTTTCATTCATCTCTTTCATGAATCTAAATATGATAATAATCACTGCTTAGATCAATCTTAGTAAATTATTTTTCCCCTATAAGAACATCCATCATGTCATCTAAATGAGGTATGAAAAATTTGTATTTGATGGTAATTTTATTGATTGATCTATTATAAGCATACGTCCTCAACCCTCCACATTTTTATTGGAGTTATAAATGATGTCTTTGAACATGTATTCATGCTCTCCCATACTACACCCTTATTAATTTCATAACCTATTAATTGAATTGTGCATGCTATGTTGGACTCATCTAATAAGTTTCTTGATTAGGTAGAGTTGATCCTAGAATCAAATGAATATGATGTTGAATGTATTTTTTTGGTTTTGAACCATCTAGTAAATCATTAAGTATGCATATTCTTTCAACACTTTTGTTACTTCTACTAGTATTTTCACCACTTATATGTCTTATTTATTTATTCTTGATGCATAACATCAACCTATCATTTTCATATTATTTCTTAATTTTTTATTTGACATCATGTTTTCTACATGTTCTTCTTTAAGAGTTAGTAAAACTACCTTTGTACCGTCTTTCCAAATATTATATGTGTTATTTTCTCCATCATGGATTGATTTTATATCAAATTTTCATGGCCTTCTGAATAACACATGGAATGTATCCATTGATATAAAATCACACCATATTTCATCGTTGTAATTTTTTCCTATAGAAAACTTGATTAAGGACCTTTTATCTACTATAACTTCATTCACTTTCTTAAATGATGAAATTCGATAAAAATAAGGATGATTTTAACACTACAAACCTAATTTCTAAATCATTTCCTCAAAAACCATATTTACACAACTAACACCATCTATAATTATTTTGAATATCTTACCTCCCAAAGTACACCTTTTTCAAAAATATATATTCATAGCCATACATCACCACCTTATTTATTACGTACCTATTCTTCTATTGGATCAATATTTGTTCTCTTAATAATGAGATTTAATCCAATATATACTATTACAACTTTGATATTTTAATCTTCTATCTTAGCCTCAAAAAAATTTACTCTCGAGTGATCTTCTTACATCCTTTATTATTCATGATAGTGTACAACACCAAATTTTGCATGTCGATATTTTCCTCATCTGTAATAAACATAAAACCTATGTTGATTTGGAAACCATCTTGTAACACCACCATAACATCATCCTCTCTGAAATCCTCTTCCTCTTTGTTGCTACTAAAATCCTGTTATATTATCATCTTTATTCTCTACACCACATGATGATTATCTTCTAGTGTGATTGAAACCACCTTGGCCCCTTACTAAAGGTGATTGTTCTCTTATTGGCCCAATCCAAATGACTTTATAAAATTCTATCCAATTTTTTTATCTTATGACTTCAAAACTAACTGATAAGACTCTTCCATGAAAAGTATTTTATGCATGCTTAATTCATATTGAATATAAAAATGAAACCATTTACATACCTTATAGTCATTTTTTTTTCTATTTTGTCATGTTTCACTTATATGCAAAGATTATAAAACTCATATGTATAATATTGTATATTGTGATGCTTTCATCTTAAATTATAGAATATTTTGTATAGGGTTTATGCATAATCCATGAGCAGAAATTTCATCCTCATCTTCTTCTCAATATTTCTCCATGTGTTGATATTCTATTTACCCTTTCTCTATATCTCTTTCTACACATGATCCCACCAAATAATTGTATGACCCTTCAATTTTATGGATGCAAACTTAAATTTATTTTATTCTCTTAGTGTTTTCCATTTTAAAAAAATTCCCATTTTTTTCATCCAATATATCAACTCCTCTAGTTTTACACTACCTCCATAATCTAGAATATCAACCTTGATTCTTTCATTCCTTACATCTAAACCCCTAACCATCCTCTATTCCAATGATGGTGGTTGTTATAATTCCTATTCTTGTTTAAATTCATCTTCATAATATGTTTATTCCTCTGTTTCATCTTCTACTTTCATTTGTCTTTGATTTATGACAATTACAGTTAATTATTCCACATGCCTCTGTATCTCTTGCATAGTCTTGTTTATATGAGAAATTACTACTTGTATTTATCTTGTCCCCATGTATGAAACCTAATATTCAATAATATAATGTTATGCAAAACTAAAATATAAATTAAAAAATATAATACCTCCAAGATTAAAAATTTCTCTGATACCAAATGATGAAAACAAATACTAGCTAAGCAAAAAATTATCAAAATGTTTAAACTCATAAATTGCATGAAAGCAAACTTATTTATTGATTTGCATTGAATGAGTTAACTATTACAATAGATTATTTAATTTAAAATCACTTAGAATTTAATTTGACATTTTTAATTAATAATTATAAATAAATAAAAAGTTATATAAAACTAACTGAGAAATACATTTTTTTTTTTAAATTACCATTTTTAGTAGCTTTTATCTTCTAGTGATTTTTAAACCACTATTTTTATAAGTTTTAAAATAAATATAAGATGGTCCTATAAATATTAATATATCTTAAAAACATTAGAACTAAGTAGCAGATTAATTTCAACTGAAGTTCACATCAGAGTACTAAAATGCACTATTTCAAAAAATGGAAAAAATCTATAAGAAAAAAAAGTCTAAAATGCATTTTCAGAACCTTATATGATAACATATATCATAATTAATTTTTTTAAAATGTACCTAATTTAATAGGACATTTTATTTATGAATTAATATTTTCAAGATGGTCATTTCTACATAAATAAAATCTTACATAGAGTTAAGAATCAAAAGCTATGGCCTATGAAAGTTCAGTCTCTACATCACCAACCCAGTATTATGGAGGTAAACCTAAATTGGTCATGATATATTTATATTTTTTCTTAATATGTATTGATTATCCTAGTTAGAAACATTGCATTTGACATTCAAGCATTTTCCATAGCTATAATAAAGCTAGTTTTAGCTATGTTGTGCACTTGGCAATGTCTCTAGTGCAAAATGGATTTTATCTCTCCTTAGACATTATTTTATTAGCCTAGTTATACATATTATTATTATAATAAATGTTGTAAATAATTCACTATAAATTACATTCTAATGGATCATGATGTGTGTATGTTGTACATTTTAATGTCGTTAGATCTTGGTCATAGATTCTAAGGATTATTACATGTTTTGTGGATTCACATCATTTCTTAAAATGTTATTATATTGACATGATATTATACCCATATTATTATGTGAGTATTCAAAATATATAATTTTAACATTATTGTATATGGAACATGTACATTTTGATTAAATTCACATTGATTAACTTATTACAGATAATTTAATAGAATTTTAATTACAATTATGGATTATACCCAGCATTATTTTGTCTACATTATAAATTGTATTGTTTATCTCTTTTACTTTAATTTTTATCTATAACTGATGTGATATAAATTTATATATCTTCATAATTAATTAGGATTGATAAATATGAAAGATAATTCAAGATCTAGTTAGATGTATTATGATTAACATACAGGGTTATTTTTCATGTTTATCTAGATACAATACCTAGTAATGATTTATCTTATATATATTCTATTTTTTTATGAACTAATAATATGATTATTGATTTAAATCTTAAATACTCATTTAGTATTCCATGGTAGGTTACTCTATCAAATATACATGTGTTATTAGTCTCTAATCTAAAAAAATTTATTGATATTTACATGAGGTGTATGACTACAATTCATGGGATTAACTTGGGGCCAAGAGGGTTACACTAGCTCTCCTTAGAGGTAAAGGATATTAAGTGGTTAAGAAAGCATAAATGAATCTCCTCCCATGTTAAATTAAAATCAAAATGAATATTATAATGATTATATAATAACATGGGTAACCCTATTAGGAGATGACCATATATTCCTCTTATAGATTGGTAGCCTACTATGAGTTGTATTACCTAGAGAGCCCAAGGTAAAATAGATTGTATTCTTGGTATAAGTTTTATTTATTATTTTACATGTTTTTAGTTAATGAATTCCTTGGTAAAATAAATATTAGATATATTATATATTTTTCCTTCTATATGTTTAATTCCCCATTTTCCTTATTTAAAGCGAATCGAGCCCTAACGAAACATTATTTAGCTCTAGCAGAGGATAATCAAACTATTATATTTTTTATTTTATTTATTTTCTATATATAATATTTCTATAAAAATATGGGTATCTTTTTTGGTGGATGGTTTCTTTCATTTTTCAACAATGTTTGATATCTTCCTCGTTCACTTTTTTTGAATCATGGGAAATATTGCACTATATTTTCAAAGGATTTTGGACATGATTGATATATTTTATCTTAGTTTCACCATATGTATTGTCTATGGACATGTTTACTATATTTGGTATAACATGCTTAGTTATTTTACAAAGTTAATTTATTGGTAATTTATCGTTATCATATTTGTTTCTATACATTCACATGGATATTATTTCTATAATGTTCAATGAATATATGTGGTAGTTTAATTTCTGGAAAGTTATTTCAAATTAATTTCAAACTATTTGAATTGATACTTTAGGTGGACTATGTATATTATATATATCCCATATATTTGTTTCATAATATGGATATTTTATAGACTATATATATGTGTGTTCTTTGATATTGGTTATCTAACAATGAATGATTCTATATCATAGCAAAAATTTTAGGCATGTTCCTTTTAACCCATCATGGAGTGATTTACTTGTGACATGCTCAAATGAGTTTAAAACCATTTAATGTCTTAATATATGTTATTTTAGATAAAGGAAATTTTGAATAATGACAATGAAATATGTGCCATGTTGGATTCCCTAAAACTATTTGGCTATACCTATAGAGGAATAAATATTTATTATTAGTATATCAATTTATTACTCTTGAAAAAATTTATGGGTGAAATGAGTGTGAAAGTGACATGTGTGAAGACAGAAAGGGGGAAATGATGTGGACCAAAGACTCATTGACCACTCCTAATACAGATTTGATATTGGGGCCATGGACTAGAATCTTATCATTTACACCTAGGCTTCGTTTGCATATGATTATTATTAAAACTTGATAAATAATAATTTAACACCATATTACCTTGATACTATTGAATCTTGATAATATTACTATTTAATTCAAACCCTCAATTTCCTATGTATGAGCTTAGACCCATTTAATGAGATGAGGAATTTGAGATTGCTTTATAGCCAACATTTTTGGATGTTGAAATTATAATTATTTTTTTAATTGGATAAAATTTAGGTACCTTGCAAGTGTGTGTATTTTATGACATTATAGGGATCCCTCATGCTAAGGTTGAGGCCTTATAATCTGATTATAGGAGTGGAGATGCATGGCCAAGATTAGATATGTTTCCCTTCATGGTTAGCTATGAATGATTTGTAGATAATCTCTCTATTACAACTCAATTACTTTAGGCTATAAAAAATTAGAGTTTCAATAGAATAGAGGATTTTAGAGATAAAAATAATAATATGAAGAAGGTGGATTTATCCATTATTCTAGGTAGGTAATATACATATTACTACTCTTGATTGAATGTTTATTTATGTAAATGACCTTAAAATATATCATGTACTTGGGGGAAATAATGGGGAAGTGTCCTAGTGAAATTATAGACCATAGATATGGAAAACTATTTGAGCATCAATGTGAAAGTGGAATTTCTCCCAAATTTTTGTTGTCAAAAGTGATGTTCAAGATGTGGTTTTCCCTCTTCTTACCCTCTTACTTACACTAACTCATATATGTGTTAGTTGTTCATAAATTTTTATCTTGCCACATTTAATTATTTAAAATTTATTATTTATCTTAATTCATGTGTCAAACCATACTTATATATAGGGTATTTTGATTAACTTATTTGGTTTTAGGTTGATGAGGGCCATGGCTAACTTATGATATCACATTGATGGGAGGTGAGTAGTCACATTCCTTAGATGTGGTTGTAGAAGTGTTGTAGGTGATTAATGGTTTAGAATAAACGTAACCCTATTTCAAATAGTTTTAGTGGACCCACCATTCCTAAATATTTTAGTTAATATAATTTTAACTCTTTATTACTTGTTATTGTGATAAATTTAGTTTAAAGATTTATCAAAATCAAATTTTTTTATTACTTTGAATAAATCCTTTTAATTTAATATGCTTGAATTTGATAATAATTAATGTAATTTTGGTTTTCTCTAATTAAAAAGGTAGAGAGGGGGTGTTTTGATTTCACCTTATTATTTTTTTCTTAGGTGGTCTAATATTTTGTATTCAACTACAAATTAAAATGATAGTTGAACTGTTATGTGTCAAAAAAGCATTAATGATATACAATGCAGATGTACTTAAGTCTTAGAATGTTTCAAATATATTAGAATACATTTAATATTATTTATAGTTTACTTAGTTTAATATTTTTTATAAATATTTAACAAAAATAAAATGTAAAAAGTCCATGTTAGTAGTAGTCACATAAGTGTTAGAAATTAGGACACCACACATTGGTATAAAATTAAAATTGTAACACTATGAGATCTATGATATGTTTCATGGATTGAATCTTTGTTATGGAGTTTATTTAAGTGTTTATGTATCCTTGGAATATATTTAAAGTTGCAAAACTATTGGTACCTTAGTTATGATTGCATGTAATATATAGAATAGAAAGCCTACATTAAGATATGTGCATTCCAATGTAAATTACAATGCATGAGATATGGTTTAATATCATCTATAATTTTTTTTTTATAACGTATTAAAACACTTAATATACTAATCTCACTATACTTTTGCTCGGGAAGTAATTATTAACATTAGGAATAATAATTAAGAAGAGTAACGAATTCATAATGAAAAATCAATGTTTTTCCATTTACAAATAGGAATATTGGGTAATTTAGAGATGGTAAAATTCATGTTAATTTAATTCACCTTAAAAATTTGTATGTTACCCATTCTAGTATCCATAACTAAGAAATAAATAACGATCTAAATATACATGGAAAATAAGTTCTTGTTTGAAATGTTGGGGGTGTTATATTAGTGAAATTTAGATTATTTTATTTTTTATAACTATGTGGAATTTAATAAATGAAATGAAGTGTATTTTTTTTCTAAAAACATAAAAATTCTTAATTTAAATTCAAATTCAAGTTAAAATACACATTGAAGATTTAAAAAACACATAAAATTAAGCACCAAAACAAAGAAATCCATAATAATAATATTATAAACTTCAAATGTAGAATTTATGAAATAAATTTTGAATAACAAATATTTGTACTAGTATATACATTTAATTTAAGTATTACACACATAGAGAGAGAGAGATATAGATAGATAGATAGATAGATAGATAGATAGATAGATAGATAGATAGATAGATAGATAGATAGATAGATAGATAGATAGATAGATAGATAGATAGATAGATAGATAGATAGATAGATA
>JARHVA010009131.1:302500-362292 GCA_037957365.1 Torreya grandis
GTGTACTACTATGATGCCTAGTAATAACTAAGGGTTATGATTCTCATTATTTATTTAAATAATCAAAGGGTAGAATATTGTTATTATACCATTCATCATTATCATCTTGAATTCTTGAAGATTATTAATATGTGTATCCTGCTTAGGAGAATATTAGATGTTAGCTCTAGTAGATGGAAAACCTAACATGATTTTTAGTTTTATCTTCCACTTACTATAGATAATACAATATTCCTAGGTAGAACATGTATTTCCTCGAACAAACATGTATCCTTTCAAAAAAATTATTGCCTATTCTACTTGTCCATAGTGAATGGATTCCTAGATAAAAAAACATATGTTAGCTCTAGTAGATAGGTATCTTGCTATAAGTTGTATCTCATATTTTACTTGTTGATATTAAATGAAGTTCTAAGTATAAAAAATGTTCTCTCTAACATATCCTATTACAAGTTGTATTTCATATTTTACTTGTTGATAGTGAATGGCATCCCAAGTAGAAAATCATTAAATATAGTAGACAAGTATACTACTATAAGTTGTATTTCATTTTTTACTTGTTGGTAGTGATTGGAGTCCCAAGTAAACATATATGGGTATTTTTTTTATGTAGCAATGTTGAAGATCTTATGAGTTCATTACTATGACTCACTAGGGAAGATTGCACTATATTTTCAGAGGATTATGGACATGGATTATATCCTTTATTTTAATTCCACAGAATGAGTTAGATACGGGCATATTTAGATAATTGGTATAACATGATTAGTTCCTTTACAAATTGAGTTTATTATTATTTTTTTATTATCATGTTTGTGTGTGTGCACTCTTTCACTTGGATATTAGTTATCTCACCATTAATAAAGCTATGTTGTAGTATATTTTTAGGACATGATACTTTAAGCCCCCATGCAATGGTTGACTTGATATTTTTGGAGGAATATGGACATGATAGATATATTTTATATTTTTTTCATATTTAATGGATATGGACATATCTGGTTATTTTATGTAGAATTGTTAGTTGTTTTATAGTGTTTGTTAATTATTACTATGTTTTAATCACACTTCATGTGGATATTACTTATCACACCATAAATGCAGTTATCTGGTATTAGCTTTTTAGCCATGCTATATCTAACCCATCCTTAAATGGTTAACTTGTGACATACTCAAGGGTGGTTAACAATATGAAATTTATCACAACCTATGATTATGGATATACGTACAACTGAGGAGAGATATTGAGATGCATGCCATGGTAGATTTTATAAAACTATGTTTATATATTTAAATGGGTAAATTTTTACTATTTATATATTAATTTATCATGTATAAATATGTTAATGGTATAATTAGTGTGTAGGTAACAAATTTGAAGATATAATTTGGGAAAATAGGTGGATCAAAAATCCCATTGAACACTCCTAACCTAGATGTGATAAAGGGGCCATGGAATGGAACCTTGACATCACTACATAAATTGTATGTTCAAATGGTTAATATTAAAAATTTAGAACATTATAAATTAATAACTTAGTAAATAGAGACCATTTTAACTTAATGATGTTTTATTTTAAAGTCAAACACCCCATTTTTCCTATGTATCTTCTTGCAGAATCATGGAATTCAATTTTCATTGAGATTCAAAATTTTACAAATTCAAAAAAAATCTTACTTTCTCATTTGCTAATATTCAAGTGCCTTGTGGTGTATATATTTTTGGAAATTATATGTAACCCTTAAACCAAGGTTGAGGACTTCTAAGATACATTGAGGATTGGAGCAACATGTATATAATTAAACACTTATCCCTTAATTGATGGCTAAGAGTGAAAAAACTCCTATTTTGAGTACATTCCATCTAATTACAAATAACTCACTACTACCTGTAGAAGATAAAAGAAGTTAAAAATAAAATAAAGGAATACAAATATAAAAAGATAAGATCTAAATAATTTGGATTCCTATAGATTATAGGTAGGTATTGTAGCACTTCCTAACATTTTTTAATTATTTTTATATGTAAGTGAGCTTGAAATAAAATTTCTAATTAAATGTCATAAGGTGGAGGGCCTTGGTAAAGTCAGGAGCTTAGATGTGGTAAATCATATTTAGGGTAATTCAAAGGTTGAAATCCTTCTAATTTTAAGTTACATAAACTGATGTGTGAAATGAGTTTTTCCTTCTCATTTCCTTCTTACTTAGTTTTCCTCAAGTTTTATTGGTTATTTATGAATGGTTATCTAGTTATTAAGCATTAAATGACTGCTAAATGTTTTATCTTATGTCAAGTTAAAACCATATTTGAGTTTGGGGTCCTTTCTAAAACCTCTGGGGATTAGGGCTTGATAAGGGCCTTAGATATGTTTTATAAAAATTGATGAGTTAAAACATATTTTTAACCCAATGATGACAGCTTACCCAAAAAAAAAAAAATTGTATAAATTATGCAATAAATCATATAATATTTCTTTAGAACTTACTATTCATGGAAAATGTTATAAGGGAAAAATAGTAAATATAAATTACTTAGTTTTCACTCAAATCTAATTTATTATAATGGTAATTGTGTGACTAATTGCGGGTCTATGTGCATAATTATTAATAAGTAACATGGATCTCCTTGGATATGGGACAAGGTCATGCTATTTTGACAACACAAGCCTACATTATCATATATAGGGAACACCAATATCTAGTAAGGATTTTTCCCTCTATTTAAGGTCAGAACAATGTACCTTTGCTTATATCTCTTGTGAATGCAATCTAATCTCTTCACTTTTCCATAATATCCATTTTGTACTTTCTTCTTTACTTGTAACTATACCTCAATTTATAAAATGGATTGGATACAATAAAAGGAAGGAAATAGATTAGTGTATAAATATTTTATTAACCTCAAACCCCCTATATTGAGCACTACCTATATATCGATACTTTAAATGGGGATCAAACCCCATGTATTTCTCCCATGCTATGGTGGTATGTGTAAAATACAGGTGTAATGTTATATGTTATTGTAATCCTCATGTATTTAAGTGTTTCAACAATGCATTATAACCTTTGAGATATATTTAGAACTAGATCAAGGATAATTAAGATGTAAGGACATAAAATTAGGAAATATATGTGCTTTCCTCTCAATGTGTATCTAAAATAATGCTTACATTTGCAATATAGAATCCTTTTGACAAATAGTAAATAAATGAATTGAAAACATGACTATATATTGGTATTTTAGGAATCCTTGAATGGGAATCATGGGATGACTGATTAGGTTAATTTAAATTTGATAAATTATTCATTTTTTATAGGAAGATAAAACCAATGGATTTAGACACTACCAATGAGTGGGATAGTACTGAAGGAATGATCTTGTCTAAGGATAAAATAAGGATAGATTGGATGTGTCTATCAATCTAATAATTATTTTAGGATGCTTAGAATGAATAATATGATTATCAAGTATCCTAATCTCTTAAATATAAGTATCATTCACATATATGAAGAATAATAGTTTAGAATTGACAAAAATAGCATGAGCTAAGTGTATATAAGGATTGGTCACAAGTAAACTACTTTAGCAAATAAAATTAAATTTAGTGACTAAATTTCCCCCTTTTGTTCTAATAATTCATCAAATTGAAATTATTAGAGTAAAAAAAGAGAGTTATACTAGATCTTAACTATGTTGAGTAGTAATTGATGTGGGCCACACATCAACCTATGTTTCATGTGAAACTATAATGAAACATGTATAAATTAGTGATTAACTTAAATAAAAATCTAAAATTAAAGAAAATATGACTTATATATCAATTAATGGTGTGTTAATACACCTTTTCATGTACATGAACTATTGTATTGTCTTATGCCAAATTAATGACTACATAGGGTAGGACCATTGGATGTTTTATTTTCATTGTAAATATTGTATATGAATTTGGATTTCTAATATTCATTTGTAAGAAATTTTGCTTTATAACTTGATATATATTTGAATTCATCATTACATAACTAAAGGTACTATAATGGATTATAATCCCTTAGGTATGAATTTGAATAGAATTTTGTGGTGCAAAAACTAGTGCAATAAGGTGAATCAACTATTACAGATGGAATAAGATTCATTTATTTTATAAAATTAGTGAAAAATACTATGATCTAAGTCTAGTGTAAATATCATAGATAGCGACATGGATTTACATTCCTTCTATGTAAATTGGTATAAAATTGAGGAAGAAAGTTATCATATGTCATTAACATGCCCTAATCTTATATTTGAGCATAGTGATTCTAGTGATTGAGTAATATCAACTAAATATCCAAGTAGAAATCTATTTAAAAACCTAGATCACATATCACACATGATACCCCCAATATAACCAAAAAAATTGAGGTAAAATTTACATAAACATGAAAAAAAATTATGATTCATACTAAAACTAATATGTGGATTGCTTTTAATTTTCAGAAATTTGAAAAATGCTTTTTTAATTTCTAGCAAAAGATTATACTGACTTGGATAAATATAATTTGCATTGATGTCTAAATGGAGAGATAATATATAAATTTGATTTATCAGTATAAATTGAGTATGTATTATGATCAACTTAGTAAACACTATAATTTTATGTATTTACACTCAGTTTTTGTAGCTTAGTCTCTAAGAAAAGCCATTATATATGCCTTACTTTTTTAGGTAAGCCTTGAATCCTTCATAATAACCTTTCTCAAATTAGAAATTTACGTGTAATTATGTTAAATAAATTTTTATATGTGATGTAATAATAATAGAATTGGAGATCATGACATCATATTAATTATTTGAGAAAAAATAACAATGTATGATACATGTAGAATTAATCATACAGAGCATTGTGTCTAGATGGATGTTATAATTTAGCCATGTAATGAAAAAATGAACAAAATTGAGTATGTAAACTAAATAAAAAAACTCTAGGAAATATGCATGATATTGGTCATGGCATCTAAAAACTAGTGAGATGCATGATATTGATCATAACATTGAAAACTAAACATATAATAACAAACAAAAGTTGTTCCCTTGATGCATACACAAAGAGTACATGCAAAAAGAAACCATAATTTTAATAAGGCCAAGGGGTTGATGTAAGGGACATGTTCAAATATCACTCACACACACACATAAGACAGACAAAAATGCTTAAAGTTATAAACAAGGACGTTTTCAAATGTATATAATCAATAGTAATGAATCCACACAAATCATGAAGAAAATAAGCAAAACATGATAAAAATACATGAACAGTTGATATTTATCTACATAATAAATTGGTAACATCATTATATTCATAAACTCATGTATTCATTAAGATATCAATGTGAAAGTGAGAAAATATGTAAATATTTTTGAAATTTATTTTTGGCAATTTTAATGTGAAAAAATGGATAGTCATATATTAATAAAACCTATGCAAAATATGCCCCTAATGAGCTTGTTGTAATCCATAGTAGTTAAGAAATTATTGTCATTAGTTTGATTCTAAAACTTGATAGCATTTGTTCACTATGAAAATTCCATTATAATTAAATAAGTGGGCTATGTGTTATTGTATGTATAGTGTGATCTTGTCTATGTATAATTTTTGGGTTTTAGATAATATCACCACCTAAAACTGCATTTGGAAATTAAAACTTATATTTTTTAATCCTCACTTGACTACACTTGTGAATAGTATTTAATATAAAATTAGATATAATAAGTTTTATATATATATTAAGTATAATAAAACTAATTTGAATAAGCTAAATATGTCATGCATAGGTCCCAATCTTTAGAATTTTTTGGAATACACACACACACACAAAAACTTAGTTTTAAGCATAAAACAACACATCCAAGGGATGTGGATAGTTGAATGGTGGATTTGGTGGAAGATTGTCAACTTTTAGATGTTGGATATTGTTAAGTTACCATAGGACATCATCATTATTATCATCATACCACTCATGCTCTATAAATTTAGATTTGTATTTTTTATTATTCTTAATCTTACACATTCATATATCATGTTGCTATGTTGTGTAGTAAGGGATCATATGTGAGTCTTGTTTATCATTTTTGAATCTCTGATTGACATCAATGCCATCATGAAGAATATAAACTATAATATCCTAAATATAAATGCAAGACAATAACACAACTTATCAACTTAGCTTCCATTTCATGCAACCATTGATGAATTGATGTATTTAACTTGTTTGATTTCTCATTTGAATAACAAAAAAGTGGTATGTCCACAAGTTTGGGACCACATACAACTGGTACTATAATATGTCCTATTGAATCTTAATAATATATATATTTCTAAAATTTATATTTGTCATGAACTATGTGATAACTTAATGAAAGTTTACATAAATTTGGCTCTATGTCCTCATCTATTTACACATGTTGTCTATATTAATTTTCAATAAAAACCTAAGTGTTGAAAGGATTCCTTAAATAATGCTTATAATATCAACATATATTTGACCCTACTTTTAAGGAATAGTAGGTGTAAATATGGATTTTATAATTTAAAAAGTTACTTTATCCTTATATTTATGAATTTTATACTATAATGTTGAACAAGTATTTTCAGCATCCCCATTATTATATGAAAATTACAAAAGAGTTTCCCCTCTTAATTTGATAATCTACTAGTATAAAAATGCCTTATTTTTAGCAATCAAGTACTTCCTTATCAAACATGTAACATAATATTTGGTCTATACTGTGTAATATTATATTAGATTCTAATAATTGTGTTTATATCCATCATCTCCACATTATTTAATAAATCTATCAACGGTGACTTGTTTATGCATGTAATTCATTTGTCTATGTATTGTTACACTTGTTCTCTATTAATGATAGTATTAAAAATGTGTTAGTCCATGGTAGACCTGATAAAATAGTATTCTATGTAGTATCTATATTAAAAATAATTCTTTCCTTTATCAAAATCTGAAATAATTATTTTTTATTTATTTGTGTTCACCAAAATGATTGCCTTTGAATCATATTTGTATTCACTTGGGCAATTAGTGTGAAATTAAATCCACATAAATAACCATCAATGTTAATATATAAGTCATTTATAAAGATCATCAAGATTAGCATAAAATTCATCATCAGTGTCTTTTATAGATATGAAATTTGATTTTTCAAATTTTACTAATAAAGGTAATTATTGTACATCCTCCTCTTGTTCTACCTTCTCAGGTGAATGTTATTTTTTTAAATCATATATAAACTATAAATTATGACCATTTAGACTATATTACCCAACCTCATATCGTCTATATAAGTATGACAGTTGGTGGTGACACTATGGTGGATTGAGGTGCTTCCAACTATGATATATTCTTAGTAGTATATTTTATAATCTTGAAATATATAAATGGTTTATTATCATCATGGCATGTATATAAATATACATTGTTTATAATTTTTATACACTAGTGTAAATTATAAGTGCAACTTCCATTTCATGTATACATGGATTACTATTGTTAATTATAATTCAAATGATTATGCATTACTTGAAACTAAGTAGATAATATTTTGGGTTCTACCTTTATATCCAAAGTGATAGAACCTGAGCTTGGAGATGTACATCATCAAAGCCTTTGATATTATTATATATCTTTCTATGACAGTCTATACTAATAGCCATTGTCTTTAAGAATGTAGGATTGAAAATATTCCAACCTAAACCTTTATCCCTCAAAACCATTTTTATTGTTATAATTTTTATTTGAACTAGTATAGACAAAGGAACATTATGATTAATAGTAGACTATGTAGGCAAATCCTCATTTCCAAAATATATACCATCTTAAATATCCTTCAAATTATGTAAAATAAATGAAAAATAATAAGGCTATGTCATGAGGCATAGGTTCTCTAGCTCAATGCTTGATATAAAATATCCTTGAAAATGGTGGCTCTCTAAAGCAACTCTAACATAGAAATAATAGATGGTGTATTCCTTACTCATAAATAATATCATACCCTTTGGATTGATTAATTAGTCCCATTAGATTGGATTGGATATGGTGAGGTATTTCTTGAGTTTTTCCCTCTTTTTTACCTAATTAGGCCCCTGACCTTGTCTATTGATAATAGCTCAAACTGGAGGATCTACTATAAGCCTAGGGTGAATAGTAGAGGATTGATATGAGATTATATAATTGGGAAATTTAAGGGTATGAGGATTAAAAATAACCATATAATCTATCTAACATCTATTAGTTATAGGTGCAACTCAAATTGAGACATGTAAAAATAAGCATCAGGAAACTGAACATCATTATTAAACTCTTGATTGATATGAAATTTTATTTTTAGCATTTAGTTATGCATCCATGAAATTACATACAAGTGAAATATTTTACATTTTATAGGCAAAATACATGTAAATAACATTAAAAACATTAAACTAAGAAGTAATAGATAGATTCAGTCATTATGGTCATAATTTTTATATAAATTAAAAAATCTAAAATCTAAAATCCTTGTAGAAATGATAAAAAAGGATATAAGTAAATCCTAAAGAAAGATATGGTTTTAAAATATTCAATAATAATTAGGTTCATCAATATTTTTTTAATCAAAATTCATGAATTAAAACATAGTGTTAATCCATTTGTGACAAGCTCCTAAGTAATTTCAAAATGTATAAAATATGAAATATATTACATGAGATTGATTTGGAACTTACTATTTATAAAAATGTGTTAAAATGGGAAAATACTAAATAAAAATTACTTATTGACACTCAGATATGATTGATTGCAAAAATTACTATGTGAATGACTATGAGACTATTTGAGATGATCGTGAATCAGGATCATGTCCCCACTTCGATCTAGGGTAATCCCACACTGACCATATGACTGACTATAGGAATATGTGACATGACTATGAATTAGGAACATGTCCTTGCTTGGATCTAGTACAAGGACACACTATTTAGATAATTATAGGGGAAACTAACATATAATAGGTATATTACCCTCTATGTAAATTTTAAACATTACACCTTCACATGTAGGTCTTGTGTGTATTATCTGATCTCTTCAATTTTTTTTACACAGGCCACTATTACTTATTCTTCACTTGGAACCCTACCTCAATTGATAAGAATGAATGAATTTAATATATGGAGATAATGGGTTAGTGGCTAAAGTTGTGATTGACCTAAACACCCCTATATCGAATGCTCCCCACATACTAATACTTTGAAGATTGATCAAAATACATGTAATTCTCCCATGCTATGATTGTGTGTGTGAAATACTAGTATAATGATATATGTTGGTACAATCCTAATGTAATTAAGTGCTTAAACAATGTCTTATGACCTTGGAGGTGTATTCCAACTTAACTTAGGTCTACTTAGGTTATATGGACTCAAAATTCTAATCAATAGGTTATTTCTACTCAGTGTATAGTTAGTATAAATAATATGTTTTCAATATGGAAGCCTTTTTCCATCTAGTGAACAAATTAGTGGAAAACATGATTATATAGTGGTATTTTAGGAAATTTTTTTAATTGGACTTTCAAAATGTATAAGATGACCTACAAGGTGAGTTTGAATTTGATAAGTTATCCATTATTTGGTGTGAGGATGAAACCAATCAATGAGTAGGATCGTCTTAAAGGAGTGGCATTTTTTTAGGGGAAGAGACAACTAAAATATAATTGTGGATTAGTATAATAATTATTTTAGGCTACATGGAATGAATAATTGGAATATCAAATGCCAAAATTACATAAACATAAGGATCATTTGCACTGAATTATAGGAATAGACATTTAAAACCATGGAACTAAGCATGAGCTCAGTGTGCATAAGGAATTGTCATAAGTGCACTATTTTAGCATTCAATTTTGATTTTAGTGACTACAAGATGTTTGGTGATGTCATATGTTTGATGATTATTAATTTGTGTTGATATGGAGATTTAACTTGTTCTTGTTTTTATGGAGTTATTGTGTTTATTGTTTTCAAAGTCATATTACTTACTAATGTTGTGATAAATAAGCAATAATTTTATTATGGAAAATAATAAAATAACTATAGATATGTCCTCAAAGAAAAAATGATGTATTGAAGGAATTAGTTTTTTACTTAACATTTATTCAATTGTGTTAAATTATAATTTATAAGAATGGATTGTGAGTCATGGTTTAAGTTATTAATTATATAATTTATTTATCTATTTTAAATATGCCTTTATATTCTAATTTGGATGGGATCTCCTTATATGTGCTTTTAAGTATGTATTATTCTGTATAGAAGAAAAATGGAAACCTCAATTGTTCTCTGTATAATATGTTTTGGGTATATAAGACTCAAATTATGCTCTATGAATGTTGAAATAAGATTTTTTATTTAAAAAACATTAATATAATAAAGGGTTTAATAATTTAACATTCTTCATTATTTTTCTCTTGAGAAGCAACATTGTGCTCTCCTTGTGTTATTATTAAGGAATCATCCTATTTTTTTTGAGAACATCGTGTTAAATATATTTCAACCCATTTAGTAGTGTACCCTGAAAATCAAAAGAATGAAATGTAGAGTGAAAAATTACTTAAGTATTATAATATTTTATTTATTTAATATTACATTTGTTCTAAAATTAAATTGTTTTAAAAATAGTTATTAAAAAATAAAAAATAAAAAAATAAAAATAAAAAACAAACTTTTTTTTTGAGTAGTTGAATGTGTGTTAAGAAGTGGGCCCTCACATAATGGAAATAAAAATACTGATGAAATATGTACATTTCAAGATGAGGTGGAAGAATAATGTACCTTGAAAACCAAACAATACAATATAAAGTGAAAAAGTACTTAATTATTTAAATATTTAATATTACATTTGTTATAAAATTAACTTGGTTTAAAATGGTTCAAAAAAAAAACAAAAATATACTACCTGTTATGATAAGTTTAATGTGTGTTAGGAAGTGAACCCTCACATAAGGGTAGCAAGGATAGTAAATAAATATTGAAGCGTTTAACGATGATGTGTAAGAGTTAGTTCTATAAATTTAATCATTGACAAATAGGTTTTTTTCAAATTGAAAATGAATTCAAGGCAAAAGTGTGCGAAGTGTTATCTTCATATGAAACTTACACAAACAAACCATAAAAGAGTTGAGTGATATATTATTTTAGGGAATAAAAAAGTGTAGTATGTAGGTATTTTGGCCCTAGACATTTACTTAATGAAACTATACAAATATATCCAAGGACTGATGCACCAACGAGATACACAAAAAGACTTGGATACGTGTAAGTTAAAATCTTCATAGATCATGTGTGCATGAATGAGAGGTTGGCATATGATACATGGTTTTAACATGCAAGTAAAACAATAAAATATAATATGGAAAACAAACATTTAATTAAATAAATTACTGAAGGAAATGTTTAAACTTTATAATATAGAAAACATACATTTAATTAAATAAATTAGTGAAGGAAATGTTTAAACTTGGTATTTATCTGGGAAAATAGGAAGTAGACTACACGAGGTTTGATCTAGGTTGGCACTGAAATAAGCAATGAATTAAAAATTAATATGTTACTAAATATAAATGTGGAAAGGATCTAAACTATAATATTCCAAGTTTCACAAATAGTATCCTTGAAAATTTACTAAAATTGATGATTTAGTGGCAACTAATAGGAGTCTATGGTGTCTGAGACAAGTATAAATTAGAACCTTGGCCTCTCATTTTAGGCAGTATGACATTAGATATATATTATAGTTTTAAAGCTAATGAGTCATGTTAGCGTAGATGATAAGAATAGTTAAATCGGTTACAACTATTTCATTATTTTTAGTTGTTGATCGGTCTCTCCCCAAATCCTTCGGATCTCTTTTCTATTTTTTGTAGTGTCGTTGTGTATATATGTTGGTCTATTTTCATGAATAAAACATCAGAGTTTAATTACAATCTGGTATCAAAGCTTTCTAAGAGCCTGATCATCAAAGCAACGGTTTGGCATGAGGAATAGCACAATAGATCGTGAGAGAAGAGCTAGCTGTGCTGAAAATATAGACAACATGGGTAAGAGCTCCATTAATGTCAAGAAAGATTAATGTGGAAAACGTTGTCTAGCCTATGTAAGAGAAGAAGATGTCAGGAAGAAAAGTATGCAGATATATTCATTGAAGGAGTTTTTTATCTGTTATAGTTGCTAAACCCTGCAAAGATAGTGAGGCGATCCTCTGATCTTATGAAAAGCAGCTGAGCGATGTAAAAAAAAGCTGATCATTATACGCTACAGTCAAAGAAAGCAACTTATTGTAGTTTTTAAACACACTCTGCAGAAGGAGTTCGCAGTAGAATTCAAATAGTGCTTATTTTACTAAAGAAGAAAGGTGGTGCTCATAAACAAAAAGCTTGTGCAGAGGCTGTTATCAGAATTTTTAAAAAAAACAAAAAAAAAAAAAGAGCCTGTAGCCCGAGCATTTGGTAGTTTGCATATTGCTGGAAATTGCAATCTACAAATTTCGATACAGCCAAGTGTAAAAGACCTACAGAAGAAAGTGTAGAAGCAGTGGCACTTGGGAAGGTGCAGTTGGTGTGAAAGCAAAGCGTAGAAGGAAGACGTTGAAGCCTGAGATGCTGTAGATAAGCTGAAAGGCACGATGCCTAAAGCAGTGAAACCTGAACAGCATTTAAATCTGGTAGTGCTAGATGCAGTAATCTATGAATTTAGGACATAACATATGAAGCCTAAAGCTTAGAAATAAGTCTATCAACACCAAGCTTGAATTGAGTGCAATGCCAAGCAACAGGACAAAGTGATTAAAATAGCCCGTGGAGCACTAAAACTCTAAGACGAACTGTGTGGAGACCACCGCGTATGTCCAATGTGAAGGATAGTGTTGGAATCTTTGAAAGCCATCAAGGAGACTCGTAGGCTATGGAAAACCATCGTGACGCTTAGGAGAGCTCCGGTTTCTACTTTTACTTGCTAGAAGCCTTCCGTAACAGTGATAACCTTCAGTTTGACAAGCTAATCCGCAAAGGACTTCTTGAATATTTCGTATTCGATGTGTACTACCAAGTAAGGAGAATACAAGAAGAACTCGAAGTTGAATACGATGTAGACTGTGAAGATGAGGTTGATCACCCTAGGAAGCATCGCCATTTCTCAACACATAATTATCAAACTGAACTCTAAGCTAGATTTTCCTGCCAGTGATTAAAAAGACTTGTAATTATCTTTCATAGCAATAAAATAATTTTTTTTTTTTTACAATGTCTGCTCCAAAATTACTTCTATTAGACACCCGAATTCTCAAAGGGCCAAACTATGCTGCTTAGAAAACAAAGATGTGCACCATCCTTCAGTTTGAAGGACTATGGGGCATTGTGATAGGGATTGTACATGTTCCTACTGATCCCGATGCGCTCACTAAATATGAAATGGCTAATGATAAAGCCTTGATGATGTGCAGTCACATGTCAGAGATATAGATAAAACAAAGATAACGTGGGATAATTTAGCAACCATCTATGAAGAAAAGAAGAAGACTAAGATCCTCCATCTACACTCGAGACTTCACACTCTCTCTATGAAGTCCAAAGAGAAAGTCGAGGAATTCTTACGTCAAGTGGTTGCACTGTGAATGGAATTGTTAGCACTCAATAAGATGGTAGATGACCAAATCTTGATATAGATTACCTTGAGAGCACTCCCTTCCCAATTCAAAGTGTTCATCATGACACTGAATGTCTCCAAATAGACAGTGTCATTTGAAGAACTCGTAAACTTGTTACAGCAAGAAGAATCCATCAAATCAATCCAGGGGAGTTCCAAGATAAATATCTTATCTCAAAGTAGCAACAAGGTCAGAAATCTCACAAGGGACCTCTAGAGAAGCAACCACAAAAACAACAATAACAATAGTCTTGACATCATCAAAAATAAAAAAAATTGAAGTAGTGTCACATCTATCAAACCAACACTCACAACACAAACAATTATTGGTTTAATGGCCTAAAACAAGGGTCTTCTAGTAAAGAAATAATATTAGGGTGCGATGATTCTCAAAAATTGAAAAAACATCCCTACCAATGGAAGCAGAAAGGATATCGTGTAGCTCAACAAGATGATGGATCTAATGAAGAGACACCTAAAAAAGACAATTATAGTGCACATAAGAGCTTAGTGCTAGTCTCCTAGACCTCATAGCCCACAAGGAATATATAGTTGATAGACTCAAGTACCACTAAGCACATGTTAGGCAATAGGAAATTGTTTGATTCATTGACAAACCAACCCATTGGAGATCAAGTTAGGATCATCGATGATAAAGAGTATGTCACAAAAGGAATAGGCCAATTCACCATGCCTCTTGAAATACAAAATTGTACACTCTCAAAGGTACTATATGTTCCTAGATTGACATCTAACCTCTTATCAGTTAGTTAGCTTTTGAATCATCATCTGAAGGTAGAGTTTCCTATTGATAATGGCATCAAATCTTGCTTGATCTCATGAAAAGGTATAGTTCTTACTAGAGCATTTTTGAAAGATAAATATTTACATTAGATGTTATTTCATCTTCTACAATAGCTCTATCTGCCTCTACAGTAGAATCCATAGCTCTCTATCACTACCATTATGGTCACTTGTCTACTGGATCTTTATGCCAACTAAGTTCAAAAGTGATGGTACATCGACTTCTCAAGTTATCCAGTTCTTTTGCTATTTTCCCTAGATGTCATGTAGGTAAACAACATAGGGATTTGCTCAAGACAAGCACCTTTTATGCCAAAAAACATTTGGAGTTTATTCATATCGATCTGAATGGACTGTAACTACTTCATTTTTTGGATACAACTACTTCTAACAATTTATGGATAACTACTCTCAAAAGACATGGGTGTTTTTCCTGAAGAAGAAGAGTGAGGCCCTTTATCATTTATAGGTCTTCTATCAGTAGGTTGTGAAGGAGACCAAATAACCTCTTCTTCACCTCTACTCAGATCAAGGGGGGAATTGACATCAAAGAAGGTATTGGTATTCCTAAACTAACTAGGCATCAAACAAAATTTGACTATTCCCTACATGCCCTAGTAGAATGGCATTGTTGAGAGATGTAATCATATAATAATGAAAATGGCTCATTGTATATTATCAACAACAAAGCTGGAGAAATGATATTGGGTAGAAGTAGTCTAGATAGTTGTTTATCTTCTCAATAGGGAACCAACAAAGATTTTAAAGGACAAAACTCTAGAAGAGGTATGGAGTGGTAAAAAGCCATTGATTTCTCATCTATGAGTGTTCAATTGTATAGCATATATGCATGTACTAGCTCAAAAGAGGAAAAAACATAAGTCAAAAACACTCTCATACATCTTATTATGCTATATAACTACCTCAAAAGCATACCATCTCAAGGATCCTAAGACAAAGAAAATTTATGAAAGTAAAGATATGGTTGTGACGAGTCGTCCTTTGACTTAGTGATGCAAAAAGAAGAATCAACACCAACCACCTCTCACCAAGTAGTTCTTAACATCATCAAATTATTTATTCACATAAGTAGTAGAGTTCCCATCCAAAGTGGGTAAGAAGCACCATCAAAGACTCCCATGTGCAATCTCCCTAGAATACTTCATTTAGATTCAGAACAAGGAGTCAAGCAAGAAATGAGGCAAATTTTTCACTCATGAATACAGTACTTGATAGCTCTAAACTTGATAATGTTTGAGAACCACTAAGTCAACCCTAGTGGAAGAAAGTTATGGATGTTGAGTATGACTCACTCATGCAGAATTGGACTTAGAAACTTATCAATCTACCTACAAGAAAAAAACCCATATGTTATAAATGGGTTTTCAAAACTAAATATAAAGCAGATAGATCCATCGACAAGCACAAAGCATGACTTGTAGTAAAGGGATATGCTAAGAAAAAGGCATTGACTATGAAGAGACCTTTGCACCCACTACAAAGATCAAGACCATCTGAGTTGTTTGTGCACTTGTAGCACATAATGGATGGAAACTTTAGCAGATGGATGTCAAGAGTGATTTCTTAAATAGTTATCTTTAAAAAGAAGTATACATGACCCAACCAAAAGGATTTGTTGATGAAAAGTATCCTAAAAAGGTATGTCATCTCATCAAATCACTGTATGGACTAAAACAAGCTCCTAGGTTATGGTACATGAAGATAGATTATCACCTTTTATAACAAGGTTTTACTTATAGCCCCTTGGATACCAGCTTATACATAAAGAAGGTAGGGATAAAAATCATCATTCTTATTTTATATATAGATGATCTTGTGATCACTAGAAGTTCAGAAGATAAGGTTGATATTGTGAAGAATGACCTTAAAATATCCTTTGACGTGACTGATTTGGGGCTACTCTATTACTATCTTGACTTGGAGATATGGTAGAAATAGAATCATAATTTTATCTCCCAGATAAAATATGCCAAGACACTCCTAGGAAAGTAAATAATGTCATATTGTAACATTCTTTCAACACCAATGGTGAAATTTTTACAATTCTCTCAATTTTAGGGCTCACCTCAAGTGGATGCAACTCTCTATAGATAACTTATTGGAAGTCTCATCTACTTGACCTGAACCAGACTAGACATATGTTTTGTTGTGATCTATCTTTCTAGATTCGTGTAAGATCTAAATAAATGTCATTGGGTTAAAGAAAAGGATGTTTTGAGATATGCCTAAGGTACACTTGAGTATGGTCTAGAATATAAGAAGAATACTCAGTTCTTCTTTCAAGGATAAACTAACTCATACTATGTCAGATATGTTGATGATAAAAAGTCAATATCAAGATACATATTTCACCTAGGATCTAAACTAATCTTGTGGATTAGTGAGAATCAAACTATTATTGCTCTCTCATCCAATGAGGTAGAGTATCATGCCATATGTGGATATGTGTGCAAGGTGATATGGTTACATCACATTCTGGATGATATGAGAATTAGTGAAGAGAAGCCACATATCCTTCATTATGACAATCAGGGTGTGTTAAATCTTGTGAAGAATCATGTTTTTCATGAAAGAACCAATCACATTGAGGTTAAATGTCACTACATTTGAGAGCAAGCCTTAAACCACCACATTCAGCTCCAGTACTGCCCAACAAACCCACAAATAATTGTTATACTCACCAAATCCCTTAAAAGGGTGAAATTTGAGCTATTGAGGGTTTGCATTTGGAAAAATAATGTAATAAGGGGCAAAATTTAGCTTAGATCATAAGAATTGTTAAATCAGTTACAACTATTTCATTATTTTTAGTTGTTGATCAATCTCTCCCCAAATCTTTTAGATCTCTCTTTTATTTTTTGTAGCATCATTGTGTATATATGTTGCTCTATTTTCATGAATAAATATCAGAGTTCAATAGTTTGACTACAATTCATAGTTAATTGTGAATTTCAATCAAGTGGTGATGTGTTAGTTGTATTAAAGACAAGAGATTGATCAAGTCATCTCCATTGGTTAGACTATACCTCTACTATATATATATATATTATGAGTAAGTTAATATATATATATATATATATATATATATATATATATATATATATATATATATATATATATATTATCTTACTCATAATATATATATATATATATATATATATATATATATATATATATATATATATATATATATATATATATATATATATATATATATATATATATATATATATATTAACTTACTCATAGCTAGGGGAGATAACTAGTTTTTATATATCTTTATTTGGAGGGTATCATTTGTAGATAGGGGATAAGGAGGGGGAGCCAAAATTTATATGTTAACTATTTATGTCTTATCTCCCATGCATAGCATATCAAACTATATGGACAGAGGAGGGTGGCTTTATCTAGATAGAGAGAGGTTGCATATATTATACATCTATCTAGGTTGACTGCATATATTATACATCTATCTAAGTTGACTAAAATATATATAAGGTGAGGTGGCCCCTAGATACTTCTCTTGACCATGCTTGTATATATATATATATATATATATATATATATATATATATATATATATATATATATATATATATATATATATATATATATATATATATATATAGTTTCTTTGACACCCCCAACTATATTTCTCATAGTAAATACATATTTAATCTTATCTATATGGGTGGCCCCTACTCATATATATATTTCTAAGGAGGCTATATCTATACATATAGAGAGAGTCATGCCTATATATCTATATAGGGTGGGTTCATATCCCATCCCATAGATAACCTATAATAATTGTATATTT
This sequence comes from Torreya grandis, assembly GCA_037957365.1. Classification (NCBI taxonomy): domain Eukaryota; kingdom Viridiplantae; phylum Streptophyta; class Pinopsida; order Cupressales; family Taxaceae; genus Torreya; species Torreya grandis. The sequence continues at coordinate 320,873 of JARHVA010009131.1, forward strand.
ATAGAGGGGTAGATCGGAGCTAGGTTAACCCTTTCTACATTAATATTTAATATATAGGATAGATTAGGGCCCCACCCTTATCTATAATGGATAATGGATTATGTAACCCAAACCTCTATCTATATATGGTGGATTAGGCCCACTATTACCATATCTATAAAGGGGAACTAGATCATACCTATCTCTAATTAGGGGATGATCCGACATGTAGCAAAGCATGAGATATAGTTTAGTTTGAGTTCTCTTCGATCTAAACTAAGTAGACTTTATAGATAATTATAGTTATAGTTTTTTATAGATATCTATAAATACAATAGTCCTAGTCTAACCTATAACATAACCCCTATGCCCTATGCCTTATACCTCATTCCATATGCCCTAAACCCTATAATTATAAGAGAAGGTCCTATGGATCTATTTAGGGTTGTTGGGCTAGTATATAGCTTAGATAGGCTAGGGCCTTGATCCATATATAATGAGAACTATATAAGCTCCAAGTTCATACTCTAGTGATCATGTAGGACAAGACTACGTTCCATCCTCAACATTTTTAGTTTGTTCACCCATATATATAACGTGAGATGGTTTCAACTATATCTATATACTCTCCCTCCTCTCCTATTATTATATAGATCATTGTCTGATTATAGAGAGGGAACTCTCCCTCCTCCCCTATTATCATATAGATTGGTGTCTGATTATAGAGAGGGAACTCTTCCCCATCTATAAGGCTATACAAGATCACTGTAAAAGGATCATTTTATCTTTTAAGGATGTATATCATGTCTTGGTTCTATAACTATTTGAGTATATGAATGTAATAAAAGACTTTTTACGTGCTTAGTATTGTTATTTTTTGTGTGTTTACATGAATGATATGTATAACCTTTGCTTTGTAGTCTAACATGATGATGATGATGATGATGATGATGATGATGATGATGATGGTTGTGTGTGTGTGTGTGTGTGTGTGTGTGTGTGTGTGTGTGTGTGTGTGTGTGTGTGTGTGTGTGTGTGTGTGTGTGTGTGTGTGTGTGTGTGTGTGTGTGTGTGTGTGTGTTTGTGTGTGTGTGTGTGGAACTTTATGCTTAATTATCCTAAAATGGTTCTCAATGTTTCTTGGTTCCCCTTAAGTGATAACTTAAGTCTTCAAGCCTAAGTGATAGGCCGATGTAGTGGGTTGAGTGTCCTCTTATTTGTTTCACTTACCATGGCCTGCACATAACCAAGTTAGGTAACTAATATCACAAAAAATAGGGACCAAAAAAATCTATATTTATAGACACAATATCATTGATTAATACATGTTTTAATGTACATGTTTTATACTAGTAAAAATGTGATAATATTTTTTTTATTATTTTTTCAATATTTTCTTATGTATATGATGTGGATTTATTTATAATTTAATTTTAATTGATAAAGTAATTAGTTTTTGTTTAATATTATTACATAATTTTCTATGAATACTTATCACTTAATTTTATTATGGTTTCAATTAAAATAAAGTGACTCACATGCATGTGTGGATCTAGGGAAAACCTCATGAGGCCATGACCTAAGGTAGAGCATCATTAGGGAAAGACAATAAAAATGTAGAAGCAATTATTTATTTTCACATACTTTTTTTAATTCCAAACGCATACCATAATAAATGCAACATATGTTTATGATGCCTAAATTAAATATTTACTATGTATTCTAAAATACACATATGGCATTTAAATATTTAATAAAGATGCACAGATTATGCAATTTATGGTGGATTTAGGCTTAATTTACCTCACCAATTTTTTGTATTAATTTAATGTTTCATTTATAATGGATTTTAATTTTTTATTTTAGATTAACTACATCGAAAAAAAAATATTCTTAAAAGAGACATAAATATTATTTTAATCATTTTCTTATTATCTTAAATCACTAAAAATGTAATAGTGTTCCACTCGAAGTGTCTTTGCAATCCATGATATAATTCCAATTTAAGTGCCTTCACAATCTTTGGACTCTTATAATATGAAATAATATCATCAAAATCAAGCTCTTGAGTTAATCAAACATTAATGAGACAAAAGAAGTGTTTACAATATGTTATGATGTCAAAAATGTAGGGTTAGTGCAGAGAAAAAAATAGAGAAAATATCTAAAATTTATTTTTATTGCATATTTGGATTTCTCTCTAAACATTATACACTTTCAAAAACATGACATCTCATTTTTATTTTTTATATAAACGTTATGGTTTATATAATTTAAATTACCTAAATTTTGAATAACAAAATGGTGGTTACACAAGTGTTAGTGTAAATTACATTAATGGTATGTTTATTTAGGTTAAATTTTGTAGCTACCTAAGATGTTTTTTAACTTCAAGTTCTCTAGGTTGTGCATTTTCCCTATTTCAAGTGTTAAGTACACCCAAATGCAATGAACATGTAGAGTAAATGACATTGAGATAGATGTTCTTCATAGTCCTAACATTTAGGCTTCTTTTTTGAGCCTGATGTATGTTGTAATTGCATAAATGAACCCATGAAGCATCAAGGAATTAAATTAATTGAAATCAAATCATCTATATTTTCAAAATCATGGGTATAGTTTAATTTTGAGATTGCAGAGGACAATACAGTTGAGATGATTAAGTACATAAATCAAGTTTATTAAAGAAACAAGTGATGCACAATATATTATAGAGATCACTCACAAGTATCAGCTTTGCTGATTGATATTAGTGTCCTTGAAGTCCTTTAGTAACCTTTTAAAAATCCAAATTAATTACTAGAGATCATGAGTGGTCACCCTTATGTTATGATGAATATCATGTGACTACATACATGGGGTAATTTTTATTTACAATTAGTGTACCAATATATTGGTTAAAATAGAGAGATATTAATATAAAAAGGATCTTAAGAATAGGAGGTGGTGGTGGTAAATTATAAAATAGAGGGTTATATTTTGAGTATTATGAACACATATGCTATAAAGATGTTGTAAAAAATAACCTCGCGATGTAGATGAGGAAACATAGCTTCAATCTTTTATATTTTTTCTCACTTTTGTTTTCTCGAAAATAACTTCTTGTATCTAACTCTCTTTTGGTGGCATGCTTAGTTCATTATTTGCATACTTCTATTTCCAACAACTAATCCACTATTTGAAACACTTTAGAAGGCACAAATTAAAACTAGTTGAATGTATGAACACAGGGATAACATTTTTTCAATAATTAGGAATTGCGCTGAGTCTCTTATAAAGTTAAATAATAACACATACTTGTACACTATTAATTTATAAAATAATATGGAAAAACACATGATTGATAATTGCATGGTAGGAAAATTGAAATGCAATATATGTTGCACATATAATAGCATGTAAATTGTAGAATGAAATGTACAATGTAAATGGCAACCAAATCAATTTTGAATATTTAGGTGTTGTTTTGATTACATAAAATTTAAAAATAAAATATAAAGAAAGTAAATACATATTTATATAAATCATGCAATGAAATATTAATGTTGACTATTGATTGTTTCTATTAATAAAATACCTTCATAATCGTTAAACCCTTCCCAAACATGCATAATTTTTTTCGCTAAACATTATTTCTTAAATTAGAAACATCAGACTATATTAAAATTGGTAAGTGATGGAAAACTTAAAACAGAACGACAAGAGAATGACATCGTGCAAGACAATTAAGCTGGTTGTTTGTTTCAAGAAATCTTTAAAAAGCAAAGAGAGTATCAAACATGTGCCTAATCCACACATACCCTGGTCGGTCAAATATTTCCTTGTCATGTACATTAATATGTAATATTTTATTCATGCCTGCCAAAACAGAGACGTGATCAATTTTAAAAGCTGGTATCATATCAGCTTAGCTATTAGCGGAGCAGTCCACGCTCTTCGATGAATGTATAAAACCAGACAAATCCACAAAGTTAACTCCTCTGTTATCAGACAAAGTTAAACCTAAAAGAGGTAATATCCTGATTTATTCTATCAGCCGCCTTCTTTATATCATTCCTGATATTAAATGTTGTAGTTATGTGGTTACATCTGAATGATAGAACAACATGAAAGAGATTGGTCAATGCGGCTTGACACTTGAGTTGGGTTGAATCGAACAGAGCATCCTAAGCGGAAGCTCTTAAATACCACATCCAAGAATGTCCGATGATGTCCTTTATTCTCAGCATATTTCATTACACTCTCTTCTCATATCATACAATTCCAATTAGTATTCAGGTCATTTGAAATATGAAAATGATTCGCTTACTTGTTGTTTCATTAGCGATGATATTGTTATATACAAATACCGTTTGTATTGGGGATGAGTTAAAGGTCGGTTACTACCATCATACATGCCCTCAGGCCGAGGAGATTGTAAGAGCAACTGTTGCCAAAGCTGTGAAAGCGAACCCTGGTGTGGCAGCTGCTCTCATAAGGATGCATTTTCACGATTGCTTTGTACACGTAAGTATTCTACATCCTCCTCCGTCAAAAAGTAATAACTTACTGAGTTGTTATCTGGTTACCCTTTCAAAAATAACGTCAGGGAATCATGAATTGCAGGGTTGTGATGCATCAATCCTCATCGATTCCACACCGGGGAATAAAACAGAGAAAGACTCGACCGTTAACAACCCCAGTCTTTCTGGCTACGACATTATTGACGAAGCAAAGTCTCAATTGGAAGACAAATGCCCCCTGGTGGTCTCCTGTGCTGACATTGTTGCTTTCGCTGCAAGAGACAGCGCCGTCCATGTAAGAAGCATTAAGATTGAGTAATATTGTTTGAAGCATGTAGCAGGTATCCTAAATTAATATAGCTTACCATGCATAATCAGGCTGGTGGATTAATGTGGGAGATTGAAGGCGGACGAAGAGACGGAAGGATATCTCGCGAATCAGACGTCCGAGGAAATCTACCTTCTCCCTCCTTCGATGTAAACGAGTTGACGCAACTCTTTGCTGCAAAAGGTTTATCGCAGAAGGACATGGTTACTCTCTCAGGTACATATACTAGTAGATGCATCAAATTTCAATTAAACCGAATCACTACAGATCAGACGTTCTAATGTTAATGTTATGTAGGGGCGCATTCGATCGGTGTTTCCCACTGCGATTCATTCAGTAAAAATCGTCTGTACAACTTCAGCGGCATAAGGGGTGCTCAGGACCCTTCCATGGACCCTACCTATGCATTGAAACTCAAAGCCAAATGTCCCTTTTCATCTTTACCTTCATCTACTGTTGTTGTCCGTTGGATCCTCTCACACCCACTATTTTGGACGTAAAATACTACGTTGATCTGGAACAAAATCGTGGATGATTGACGTCTGATCAGACATTGATGTCAATTGATTCCACATCCAGATTGGTGAAGAAAAACGCCAAGCGCGCAACCATTTGGAGAAAAGAATTTGGGAGAGCAATGGTAAAGATGGGTGCAATTGATGTGTTGACAGGATCGGAAGGAGAGATAAGAAAACAATGTCGTTTCGTCAATTAAACTTTACAGTGGAAATTACAATATTACAATCACATGGTTTGTACTCTTATCGTGTTGAATGGAACAAGACTATCCCAACCAAGATTTCCTGAAATTAGATTGTTATCATCCGTGAAATTAGATTGTTAGTTTCATCAATGGAGTAGAAACTGATATGGGTGAAGGGGAACATTTGGAGAGGCAAGAGCATATACAGAGTGAGAAGTTAAAGGAGGTTTGAATAAATGTGGTGTTTGTTTTATGTTTTTAAAATAATAATAATATTTATGCTTTTATCATATGTATTGTGATTTTGTTTGTTAATTTCATAAAAGTTTTTTTTTTTTTTTTTTTTGGGAATGGTTTTATTGGGATGCCATAAAACATATAAGAACATATGTTATATTTTTTAAATGTAATTAATTTTATATAATTTTATATAAAAATATTTTAGATTTTATATTTTACAAAATTTTATAATAGATTTTACAATATATTTTATAATTCTTTGTGTTTATGTATGTACAAATAGATTTAATTGAATTTTATTAGCATTGAAATTTTATTTATTTATATATGTGAGTATTGAAATTTTATTTATATGTGTGTATATGTACTCTCTTTTGATATTATACATTTATGTTACAAAACAATTGTTTTTTTAAATATTGATTATCATTGATTTTAACATTAAATAATTATGTTGGTATTCTTACATGCATATAATATTACACATTTAATCTATAAGCATGTTGTTATATATTAATGTTCAAAAGCCATACAAATATTTCCTCTATTTTTTTAATTCTACAACACAACATTTAATAGAGATTTTAGGACACAGTTTTGAAAAAATAAAGTTATTAATACTACTTGTGTAGACACAAAACAGAATAAGTATTGTTAATTATTTCAATCTATGAAGTATTTAGAAACACTATTTGAAGAAGATGGGATTAAAAAAAACACCACTGAATGTTGTAATAATTCGAATCACATCACATCACAATGTAAACTTGTCAAGAAAAGAAGAAATAATTCTTTATATTTAACTATCCCAATAAAATTGGACTTTACTAGTGTAAATTTTAAAAGAAATATTGATGCAATATTTTTGATTTTTTATAATTCTAACAAAAAATAATAATAATAATAATAACTTGTTTTAATTTACCATTGGCATTCTATAAACAATATTGATACCAACTTTTTTATAGGATTTGTGTTATATATAAAAGCAAATATTTTTATAAAGAGATTTTTTTTTTTTTAAGCGTGTTTCTTATATGAAAAGATATTAATATCTAGAAATGATCTAGTGTTTATATCATAAGCGGAAAAAAATAATTATATTCAAATAAATGCCTATGCATTTTTAAACAAATAATTGAGAACAATAGGATATGCTTACCAAGATTATAAACCAAAAAGTGATGGTAATGGTTGGCAAGATATGTCCAAATTAAAAATATTGAGCATTGTTGGTCTTTTTATTTGATTGGGTAAAATACATGTTTTGGAAAGTCATGTAACTTTTTATAAAAGATAAAATATTTAATCTACAATGAACTACCTCAGTTAGCAACCTATATAAAAACAAACAACTAATAGGTGTCTAAACCATTGCCTACCAAAAAGAGACACCCCTACCTATAGTAAAAATCCAACAACAAATAGATAGTCTTATGTTAAAATTTTAAATCCACTAAACATCTTTAAAAAACCTCCACAAAACTACCATGATCCTGAACTCAAGGTCATTTTGTAAGACTTCTAAATTGCTAATCTTCTACCTTTTTATTTTTTTAAACTTTAGTCTACTTCCCTTTGTCTTCTACCATTCCTGAGAAGAGAGGGATTGAAATATCAATTGACTTAAAGGATTTGGATCGATCTTTTAAGAGTTTCATTGGATCTCCTCTTGATATTTTTATTTCAATACCTAGAGCCACCTAATTAGGGATAGTTTGTTTAGAGATTACCAAGACTAAATCTAGAACCTCGCTCTCTAAAATTACTTTGTTATTTGTTGTAACATTTGGACCCTTTTTTGAAGTTCATGCCTCCACCTTTCTTCCATTTTCAATAGATTTGAGTTTTCGATCTAAGGGTTTTTCTCTTGGGACCTAGAGTTCCTCAACCTTTCTAGTTTATTCTTCTAATTTGTTGTCAAAATAATTAGGTACCCATACTATCATAAGAACAGAGGAAGAATTCTTCCTCCAAGTTGAAGTCTTTATTTTTTTAAGGTTATTACACTCACAAATTAAATGTCCATTATTGGAATGCCTATGTCACTAAAAAGCTAGGCCGTCATAGTCTAGTGGTTGAGTCCACACACAATCCTCTATAATGAGGTCAATAGAGGCTATAAGATCCATAGAGGTATTGAGCATGACCAGGATTCTAGCAAAGGTCATGTGAGAGAATCAATTAGTGGCATTATCTATCTACTAGAAGATACCTAATGAGTTCCCTATCTATTTAAAACATCAGACCCAAATGGGTTGGGTGAAGAAAGATTTAGTGAGTGGGTTAAAACTTGGAGACCAAGATTCAGTTAACATTTTATGCTAATCCTAACTCCACTATTTTTATAAAATTAGATATTTTTTTGAAATGAGGCTAAAAACTACAATAATTAAGCCTTTAACACTGCCTATGACACCAAAAAAGTAGGCCTTCATAAGACAATGATTGATTCCGCACACACTCCTCTAAAATCAAATCAATATAGGCTAGAAGATCTATAGAGGTATTGAAGGTGACTAGGGCTCTAGTAAAGGTGATGTGAGAGAATGAATTATTGGCATTATCTATTTGCTAGAAGATACCTAGTGAGCTCCCAATCTATTTAAAACATGAATCAGTCTAAAATCGAAAGGAAAGATGAGGTAGGTGGACCCAAATGGGTTGGGTGGATAAATATTTAGTGAGTGGGTCAAAATTTGGAGACCAAGGTTTAGTTAACAATTGATGCTGATCCCAACTCCACTATTTTTTCAAAATTAGATATTTTTTTGAAATAAGGCTAAATACTTTAATAATGAATCCTTTACACTAGGATATAGATCCAACTTACTTTTAAAGATAAGTTTATACTACTTGTATGTCCGAGTATTTAGATATGGAAGATTTGAATAAAGGTTTTAAAACTGACATATTACTCTTATGCCTATATAATATATTTTTTAGCCCCACAATAAGCTTAAGGCATCATTGTCTGAGGATATGAATGAGTTTTATGAGGATTGGTTAAGGGGATTTAGTCTTTGCTTTGACCTATGGTAAAAGGTAGCTTTATGGATGGATCTGATGGCATCTATAAACATTTTGTGTACCCCTACATCCACCACATCTTGCTCAATAGCTTCATCATTCTTAATTAGAGTGGTTTAAGGTCAAGTATTCATCTTGATAGTAGTGAAATGCATTGTTGGTCTTTTACTTTGAATAATTGAGTCACTATTCCTACATCCAAAGAACATGACATATTTAAATTATTAATTTTTGGAATACAATGTCATGTTCTTTGATAATAATAAAAATATTATAACTTCCAACTTGAAATGAAATTAATATTTTTCATTAAATTTTTTAATATATAATTATAAATAAAATACATACATAGAGAGATATATTTTTTTATTTCTCTCTATATATAAAAAGACAGAGATTGTGATGTGTAAAGTCATGATTAAGTAAAAATTACCGATTATGAAGGGGTCAATAAAACTATTATTAAAATTGAGAAGATAAAGTAGAAATCATGTTCTAGATTGATTGAAATAAGAATAAATAGAATAGAGAATCAAAATTCAATTTTCTTGTCATAGAGATGGAATGCAAAGGGGAAATAAATATCTTAAGTATTAATATGATATAACTCTCATTAAATTTTATTAATGTATGATGATAGTGGATGGAAAGGCCTCATCTATGCATGAGGTTAAAAAAAATAGGAAATGTAATCATGTATTAAAATGAATTTAATTGGAAAACTTTTTATGTGCTGAAAATAAAAAACATTGAACCATTATCAATTATTATTACTTAGTTTTCATGTTTACCTAAGAAAAAGTTTATAAATAAAAGGTTATTATATGTTCTATCATTTATAATCTCACAATCATTAAGCATAATATGAGAAACAGTTTATTTATATTAATTGAATAAATCATACCATTAAAAATATTAAGTGGATGAGTATTATAAACTTACGGTGCTTTTATATGATTGTGTATGTTATATGTGTCACCATAGTAGTGTGTAACATCCATGAAAGCTCTATGACATCCTTTAATTGAATAAACCATACCATTAAAAATATTAAGTGAATGAGCATTATAAACTTACGATGCTTTTATATGATTGTGTATGTTATATGTATCACCATAGTAGTGTGTAACATCCATGCAAGCTCTATGACATTCTTTAATACCTATATATAATCAAGATCAATTCTATGTAACACTCAGGTTTTATACATGACTTGGCATAATTTTTATAATCTCACATCACACACATAGACTTTTGGTACCCTAATGTGATTCATCAATTCCTTACAACTTCTCAATGTTTGACTTAGTGTTCATGTTGACACTCTATGCCACATTGTGTCATTTCAAATAATTTTTCTCAAGATCACACCATGTCAAAACATCTATTAGTATGACATGCATATGTATGTTTAACTTCTAAACCATAAATAATTCCAACCATCACTCTCGCAGAGGACACATTGTTATTTTAACCATCATTTTCTATAAGTATTATCTATTGCAATTATTTTTTATTAAAATGATATAACTTAATTTATTAAGTGAATATATTTGACTTTTACATTAGGTGAATATATTTGACATGCATCATCTATTCATCCAAATTGTGTCCTAATTGTTATTATGTTATATCATATGTTCATAATTCCAACTTATTAACATGCCTTGAATATCTAGCATTATTAAGAATTTATAAGAACATCTTCTATATTAGGTAAAAAAACTATGATGTGTCACCCCCTTTTTTTCAAAGCCACCTTTATGGTCATGTACAACCTATAAATGTTAGTTGGGAGAATTATCCTTTCTAATCACATGAACTCTCTCATTATTATTATTTATTATATACCTATATAACAATACCTTATATTTTTAATCAAATATAAATATTAATATTATGTTAATCTTTATATATTTTAATGTGTAATGGTTATTACATATTTTGTTTAGATGGTATTAAAGATTAGACCAATTTAATATAATTTATATACAATCAAAAAAAAGTTAAGTAAAAATTAATAACATATAATATGATGTACATATATTTTAAATAATAATAAATTTATTATAATATATAAACATTAAATTTGACAGTGTAGATAGCAAAGTTTTAATTTAGTATGGGACCATTATATATATATATATATATATATATATATATATATATATATATATATATATAACAAATTTAAAAAGAATCATATATAACAAATTTAAAAAGAATCATAATTATATATAAAAGATAATACATAATTATAGAAAAAATATCATTCTTAAAAATATGACAAAATTTTACCTTTAATAATTTATAGCTTTGAAAATACAAAAATTAATAAACACAAAAAGTGTTATAATTATAAAGCTATTAAAAAATACAAAATAATAAACAATCAAGAAAAAATAAACATATATATATATATATATATATATATATATATATATATATATATATATATATATATATATATATAATGTTGAAATAAACTAAAACCACAAAATAATTTAAATTAATCCACAAAAATATAAGGAGTTATTAAACACTATATTAAACATTAAATCTAGAAAAACAATGTTTGAAATGAATCAAAATCTAACCAATAAGATAAGAAGCAAAATAACTTTGACCTTTCACAAAAAGAGGTTTTATATTTCTTAGTTAAATTTCCATCTAAAGAATGCACACCATTTTCATTGAAGGAATCTATTTTTTCTTGGAATTAAGAATTTTTTAACTTTAAATGGAATATATTTAGATATTTTATAATAAGAATAATATTCATGATTCATTTTACCTCAAAATTTATAATGATATAATTTTTAATATTTATTAATATTATGTTCATTTCTATTATATTGTTCACAAATGTTCATTAAAATATTAGTTAAAAAAAAATTATTATATTTTAAATTCATAAATATTATGGTGAAATATCTTATAATAAAATGATAATATGAATAAATATTAACTTTAACTTGATCAAAACTAAACCTTTAAAATTTGAAAATAGTTTTAAAAGAAAGAAATTCAAGAATATCAATTTTATTTTCAAAAATCACATCCATTTATAATTTGTAACTTGAAGTTAAAAAAGTGATTTTTCAAATAAATGGATTCTTTGTTAAATAAAAAAATATAAATCACCTCAAATATTAACATTAAATATTTATTGATTATGTAAAGATGCAACTTTGACATTAAGTTTATTAACAAAAACTTACATATTTTTTTTATTTTTTTTAAATATATTTTTATAATAAATGAAAGGTATTATTTTAACATTCTATTTCATATAAAATTAGTTAATTGTATGAATCACTTGTATGAAAAATATTGTCCATAGAGAATTATACCTTTGTTGTGGAAGATGGCCATATTCTTTTCATGGGTTCTAGAAATATTATTTGTGATATTTTTAAGGGACAAAAATGTTAAAAGGGAGGAATCATATTTTTAATTATGTTTTCAATACTAATAAGTATTTATATCAAGGGGTTATGCTCATATGTATATTGATATTTTTTAATCTATTATGGGACTTTTAGAAGTCAATATAGATATAGTTATAGAGTATCATATTTTTAAGAAAAAAATAATTATAGAATTTCCCGAATATTATTTGTTACTATAGATTTTGGAGAAACGTTAAGGATAAAGAATTAGATGCAAATTTGAATTATCTTTTAAAAGCAATAAATATAAGTTTTTGACAAAACCATGGTGGAAATGTTTAGTAGAAGTACGATACAACTCATTCTCAAATTATTCAAAAATAAACTTCGTCGGATGGTGCTAGTACTTCCGAATTATGTTGGTGTCCTCTACATATTGTTTTACTTCAATTTTTTATGGATTTTATCTATTAAGAGGTCCTTTTATGCTTTGATCTATAATTTGATAAGGGGGTGTCCGATGATTGAAGATTAAAGTTTAGGGTACATGTTAGTGGTATTTTTCGGGTTTGGGATATTGTAAATATTTCTATTTTTATAGAAAGATGTAGTTTGTTGTGTCAAATAAGGTTGAGGATGGTGACTAAGTGTTTTTGTTGAAAAAGCATTGATATATTGGGTTGGTAATAATGAAAATACATGGATTTCACTCCACTTCATGTGGATCTTAATTGTGAAAGGTAACAATCCTCTTTCTTTTTTTTTAATTTAATTTTGGATTTTGATTTTATCTTTTTAAAATTTTGACCATTATTTTCACTAATCCTTCCATTTTTAAGTATTTACTATGATGTATTTCAACTCTTTCAAGAGTTTTGTGTTTCTCTTCTTTGGGTGGGGATGTTAATATATGAATTTTTGAATCATTTATATTTTGAGAAATTTATAAAATGTATAGAAATATTTTTAGAGGTTGGTTGGAATTATTTAAAATAAAGATAGTTTTTGTTGGTAGATTTTTTAAAAAAAAGATTAATGAATTAATAATAAATATGGAAGTTGATAGTTATATTATGATATATATCAAAACATAAGTATCAATCATGATATAATTTACACTTCATGGTATCTTGCAGAATTATATAATTCACAAAGAGACATACAGAAACGTCATGACTATTGGAGTATATTATTGTATTTAGACCTCATAATTTAAATAGAGAGTATCTTACTTGAAGTTATCATATGTTATAATCTATTTATACTTGAGAACTATGTTCTAAACTATATTATGTAACCACTTTAAAGATATTAATAAAGAATACATCTGAGATATTGAGTCCATATATGTGTTATGTGAATTAAATTATATTATGGTCAATAATATAAGTTTAACTAATCTAATTGGATAATTTCTCTAAACATTAGTAGATCTGTAACATCAAATAATGAATTCATAACTTGACATTGTTTTCATGTCAACATTTGGTGTCTGAGCCCAAGGTTCAGATAAAACTAATTAATAGATAAAATTACCCAATGGAGTTCTGGAAACCATCAATAAGGGAGATATAAAATTGGTGGGAAACCAAACTAAAATAATTCATTCAACAAGAATCTAAAACAACAAAAATCACAGTGGATCAAGTAAAAGAAGAATTCTAAGATGAAGTAATTTTTGTGACATTTGTATATTTATTGTGGACCTAGATACTAAGGTTAGCTAAAGCAATAGAAAGATCTAGTGTATGAATTAACAAACTAATTAACTAGATAATAGACAATTTTTTTTTAAAAAAAAGAAAATAACCAAATTGTTGACATGCATGGTAGACTAGTGGTTGAGACAACATTATATTTATTTATTATACTTTTAAAAATATCTAATTGGATGAGTTTTGATGCAAATAAAGAAGAATTTTTGGGTCCACCATGAGACAGAGTTATTAAAAATTTTCATACTTTAATATGTATACTTTTGGTGAAAGGTGGTTTAATAAAGAGTAGTAGATACCTACAAGATGATGAAATATAAAAGCAGGGGTCCTAAAGATATGACACAAAATAAGATGACTATTAATAAATAGAATGTGACAGATGGGGGGTAAAATATAATAATAAAGGATAGATAAAATTAAAAAAATATTAAAAACAAGATTATTGATAAATAAAGAGATTAAGATACATGAAAAGGTAGAGAAAGGAAAAATAAAGAAATAAAGACAAAGAAAGGGAAGAATACAAAAATTAAAAGTAAGGAAAGAAAAAAATTAAGAAAAAATTAGGACATGAAATAATTAATATTGGGAAAGGTAGAAGAACAAATGAGATTAGAAGCAAAGCAGAGACAAGTATATGAAAAATAAAAAAGAGATGAAAGAAAGAAAAAGAGAGAGTGAAGGCCGCTATAGCATTTTGTGAGAACTTTTTTGGAGGAAAGGGAAGAAAACCTAAAAGCATAATAAAAAGAGAAATAAGAATCATAGATAATACAAAATTTAGAATTAACATTAGTGATGTTTAAACTATGGGGATAGTAGGAAGATGGGAAATAGATCAAAATTAGATGCAAGAAGCACACAAAAAACCTGTTAGACTCATAGATCAAAGAATTGAATCAATTAAATACATGATAAAATCATTATAGGAAAGATTCATAAGAGACTCTCTAAAATTAGAAGGTCAAAAAAGATCAAATATTAAAGACTAAGTTGGAGACAAGAAGGAGAAAATAAGGAAAATATTACTAAAGGATACAAATAAAAAATAAAATATAAAAGTTCAAGGGAGTAATATAAAAGAATAAGAAATAGATTTATAAAAATTAGTGTAAAATATAATCAAAAAAGTGATAAGAGTTAATGAGTGGGAAAGAGGACTAGAAGAAATAAATAGTAGAATAGGAGGAATAAATGAATAAGAAGAAAATGAATCAAAAATATTAGTTAAGGACAATGAGGAAGAAGATAAAAATAGTGGATAAATTGATATACAAAATGATGCGATCCTCCTCCTCCACCCTCACCCCCCTCCCCACCGAAATATAATATTTGAGGAAATGAACCCCTTGAACCAACTGTCAAACATTGTGTCACTTAAAATGATAAAGGATACATTACCTAAAGAAAATATAGATATATAAGAATAATTATACAATAACGACATAGAACACAAATGAGGAATTAATACCAAGAGACTTTGAGGTAGTACCAGGAAGAAAATATGTTGATATTTAGTTGCAGAGAGATAAAGGAAGAAGGAAAATTAAAATTACACAACAATACCACCCAAAAGGATCTTTATATTATGTTTTATGTGTTGCATATGGTTTCATTTACCTTTTCTTATGACTTAGTTTCATTATTTCCATTATTTCATACTTATGTTTATGAGTTCACTTCTTTCATAGATTTCTCATCTTTTCCAAAGATTTTATACTACCTTATCTCAATTAAAACTTAGATAATTATTATTATGACTTGGTTATATGAGTATTTATCTCCTTAATAATATTTATCCACCATATGACCAGTTAGAAAACAAGATGTCTCATTGTACTCCTATTTTCTAATCCACTTTGGATCTCTAGTATTCCTTTATTTCCTCTCACATACTAAGCATACATATAGTTGAAACTTGAGATTACATATCGGTTCATAGGTAAGCTTAAGTGTTTAGTCTGTCATATCTTTAGATTATTAGCTTCCTTTAACCAAAGTCTAAAGCTCACTCATGTGTATCACTTCTATCACTCCTATTGGTTATTCAAAATCTTTATAGAGGAGGAATCATAAAATCAATAAGTTAAAATCCAAATTATTAAACAAAATCCCATGATGTAAAAGGCAACATACAAATTCAAATCACATTAAAAAATGTGATTCATAGCACATTTCCTTTTTCTAATTGAATCTCAAACTCCATAGTTGGCCTCATGATAGAGTTGAGGTCCATTGGAGTGTGGGAGGCCAATAGATGGGGATAGAATAACTAAAAAATCTTTTAGTGCTACCTACTTTCTCACACAAGTACCCAATCTATATAGTAGATCAAAAACTCTATAAGATGTCCTGAGGAATGGGGAATATGTTATGGGAATGTAGGTCTATTTTTAATCGTATAACTAGCATGATTTAATCTTAGTATCTTATCTATTTGCCTATACATATTTGTGCTTATTATGAGTAAGTATCATTTGTATTTTGATAGTCACTAGAATCTTGGTGTCTTTCCTTTGTACCTAGTATGCCTCATGTTTTCTAAAGTCTTCTCATAGATGCCTATGTCATGATTTTTACATTCCCTCTTTCATTATAACATTCCTAATATTTTCCCTTGAAAAATATTATTTTGTTAGCTGTTCATTACCCACTAGGGTTTCCCTTTGTGATTTGTAGTGTAAAACCATGGATAGGAACATGATCTCCTCAAAAATCACCATAATAAAGCATTTCATCATTTACCGTTCACCTCATTAGTGTTCCCTTTGTGAGTTGTAGTGTAAGACCATGGATAGGACTAGGCCCTGCTCACAAATTACCAAATTAAAAACAAACTTGTTTTCAATCATTCACACAATTTTTTCACCTCATTGGTGGCCCTTTTATGAGTTATAGTGTAAGACCATAGATAGGACGAGGCCTTCCTCGTAAAATATTCTAATACCCACTTCCTACTATAACCAAGTTACATTAAATTACATGTGTCAAATTTGAGATAAGTAGTGTTTGATTATGAGTTAAATGTCATTGACATAATTCCCATTTTGATTTAGTATGTTTTATGATTACTTCATAAGTCTTTCACTTTTATCTTCTTATTTTCTAATTATGTGTATACTTAAAACCACTTTATTAAATTTTTCATACTTACCAACTTGAATTAGTGCGATTAACTGTATTTTATTTTCTATTTTGTCTTTCTTTTTATACTTCCTAGTTTGATTTAATTAGTTGTTTTATTTTTATACCATTGTTTTTTCATGTGCCTTCCATTTTATTACAAATTTTTTATACTTCCCAATGTGATATAGTGTGATTTTTATTTTTTGTTTTAATTTGGTGTAACTCTTCACATGGTTTAAAACCATTTTTACCCTTTTTATTATCTTTGATTTATTATATTTAGTCATTTCTTACTTTTACACATTTCCCATTGTGATATAGTGTGTATTTCATTTGTTTTGATTGCTTATACTTTTCCAAATCATATTTGCCTTTTCATTTTTAACCATACATGTTTATCACATAATACTAGAAAAAAAATATACATCACATATTTTTCATATAATATAAAACAATAGATAAATACATGTGCTAGAAAGGAAATATATCCATGCATCCACATCTAAATATAAGCACAACTCATGAGATCAATGAAACTATCAACATCATATATATATATATATATATATATATATATATATATATATATATATATATATATATATATATATATATATATATATATATATATCAAAGGCTATACTCCATCATGTCTATCATGTGTTCTAGTCATGCTACCCATGGATGCCTACAACTGATCCCTTTGAATAGAGCACTATAAAGAGGTAGTCTAGAATCTCAATCTAATAACATGTCCCTATATATTAAACACTTAGACCTATACTTATCTTATTTGGATGGTAGTCTCCATTTACACAACTCATTCCTATGCCAGGTCTGTCAGGCCTATGCCACTCCAGCTCCAACCCCTATTGGTGGCTGTCACCTATCATCATCTACCTATATCCACCTCGATACCTCTCCCACAAATCTAAATCAACTTGCTTATGCTATGGCATATATAACCATGAGATTATCTAATATGGTAATTTCATATGGCACCAACACCCGATACAAAAAAATTGATGTGCAATAATACCCAGGGATCTCCATCTAACCTCATTTGTCATAGGATCTATAAACCCAAAAATAGATAGACATTAGATCACATATATATCTCAAATCATATATATATATATATATATATATATATATATATATATATATATATATGTATATATATATATATATGTATATATATATATATATGTATATATATATATGTATATATATATATATATATATATGTATATATATATATATATATATATGTGTGTGTGTGTGTGTGTGTGTGTGTATATATATATATATGTATATATATATATATATATATATATATATATATATATATATATATGATAATCAATGATGTAACTAGTGTTCTATATCAAAAACATAAATCAAATTAAAAAATTTATCACCAGTGTTGGTGTCACCAATCATGGTTTCCCTATCTACATGGCCATTGAGCACCTCCTGCATTAGCTACATCAAAACTAATGAAAAACTAAGAGTCACCACTCAAGCCCACCATCATCCTCTCCTTAGTGGTCTCTCTATCGACAAACTATGTCTTAGAGTAATTGTCATATTCCCTTATATGATAATAAGTGCTTGTATCTCCTCATGTTATTCATGTCTCTATCTCCTATGAGCTCATAATGGCCATTTCCACCTCTACTATGGTGCCTTCTATGTTCCTTCCTCCTCTGTATCCACATCCATAGAATATCCTATTCTTGCCCCTACTACCTCCTATTGTGCTTGACCATCCCATGGTCTAACTCACCAAGACCTGATCATCGATATATCCATATGTACCCCTCTACCTCCTCTCTCTCTTGGCTCTCTATCATGTCATGCCCAATAAGCAAGCACTAGTAAAGGATATTTTAGATGGGGAAGTTTTAGCTATCTAGGTAAACTATCCATTAGATGAGGCTCGACCCATTAAATGTAGTGCCTAGACTACCTCTTTATAGTGCACTATTCAAAGGGGTCAGTTGCAAGCATCCATGGGTAGCATGACTAGAACACATGATAGACATGATGGAGCATAGCCTTAGAGATGTAGCTATTGTATTTTATACTTTATCATATTTTTATATGATAAAGTATAAAATACAATAGCTACATCTCTAAGGCTATGCTCCATCATGTCTATCATGTGTTCTAGTCATGCTACCCATGGATGCCTGCAACTGACCGCTTTGAATACTGCACTATAAAGAGGTATTATGGGATCTCAATCTAACAACATGTCCCTATATATTAGATAGTTAGGCCTATACTTATCCTAGTTGGATGGTAGTCTCCATGTACATGACTCATTCCTATGCCAAGGTTTGCCAAGCCTATGCCTCTCTAGCTCCAACCCTTGTTGGTGGTTGTCACCCATCACCGCCTGCCTATATCCACCTTGAGGCCTCTCTCACCAATCTAAATCAACCTACTTATGTTATAGAATATGTAACCACAAGATTATCTAATGTGGTAGGGTCATTGATCCAAAACTTAGAATATTTAGTTGAAATATAATTCAATAAACAAGAATAACATAATTGTAATAATGCTATCTCTAAGAAGAGATGTTTTATTTCTCAAAATTGTAAATACAACATATGCCTATTTCTGGGAAGAGATGTCTAATTTCCATTTTAGGTTACATCTTCATTTATACACATTTTGAATGTATAAAGAGGATGTGAAATGTCAAAAATCTCTAGGGAGATTAAGTGGTTTGACTTCTATAATTTACAACAATACAGAATTTGAGGAATTGCTATTTTTAGATTGCACTACTAAAATGTAAATTTGGGGAAGTTCCATTTAGTTTTTTGGGGGTCAAAATCCATTAATTATATTTTAGTTCCATCTCACAGTGTTCCCCTCATTATTAGGTTTCCAACGGTTTGAACAGGGAGTCAAATGGAGCTATGGTGTAAAATTTATGGCTCCCAGAAGTTATACCACCAATTGAGGTAGAACCATCACCCGAATTATCACCTAAAATGTTGATCAGATCAGTCATATGGCACCAACACCCCATCCAAAAAAATTTGATGTGCATCCATAACTAAGGCTCCCCATCTAACCTCTTTTATCATAGGATTTATAAACCCAAAACTAGATATACATCAAATCACATATATATCTAAAATACCTATCTATCATAATCAATTATGTAACTAGTGTTCTATATAAAAAACATAAATCAAATTAAAACCTTTATCACCAGTGTTGGTGTCACCAATCATGGTTTCCCTATCTACTCACCCACTAAGCACCTCCTCCATTACCTACATCAAAACTAATGCAAAACCAAGAGTCACCACCTGAGCCCACCATGGTCCTCTCCTCAGTGGTCTCTCTATGGATAAACTATGTCTTAGAATAATTATTGTATTCCCCTATATGATAGTAAGTTCTTGTATCTCCTCATATTAAACATGTCACTATCTCCTATGAGCTCATAGCGGCCATTGCCATCTCTATGGTGGTGCCTTCTATGCTCCATTCTCCCTTATATCCACATCTATATAATATCTTATTCCTACCCCTACTACCTCTTGTTATTGTGCTTGACCATCCAAAGGTCTAGCTTGACAAGACCTGATCATTAATATCTCCACAGGTACCCCTCTACCTCCTTTCCCTCTTGGCTCTCTAACATGTTATGCCCAATAAGAAAGCACTACTAGAGGATCTTTTAGATGGGTACATTATCCATTGGATGAGGTTTGACCCATTAAGTGTAGTGCCCATGATCCATACACATGTCAACCCTATAGTAATGGTAGACCAACTAAGCCATATGGAAACTTTGTGACTGTATGGATTCCGCACTATTTTCCTTTATGTGATAGTCTAAAAATTTGGAACTTGAGGTATGACCCATGCTACATGGTCCTACCTCTATCACATGACCTGAGGTAACTTATCATCGACCACATGGGGTAACCCAATTGGTTGATAAATAGGTAACCTCTCATATATCCATGCACTCAAGAGTATCACTAGTCCCATTGTATTCTACCCTCTAGAAATCATCCCATATATATCATGCATGAGTTGGGCCTAGATGACATAATTAAAATCATAAAGTGCTCCCTGATCCAATATTGACTAGCATAAGGCTATCACATAAAGTGGTACCTTGTCATCCAACTTATGACATAACACTCATGGTATCATAAGTCTTATCTTAGCCTTTCAAATTTTTGTAATGGCCATAAGATAACATCGAACAAGCTCACCCATAATTTGGGTCAGAGCCTATCTAATCCTATAACCCATTGAACTAAGTCTCTTATCTCATCCTCTGACTTCAATGTATCAATGATCACCACTATCCTACCTATTGGAAGTCCAAGCCATGAGTAGACATCCTATAGATTGATATCCACCTCAAAGGTGTCCCACATCACCTCCCATTAAAAAGTGGTGGTCAACCATTCCCATGATCCTAGGAACATGATAATGAGATCAACACTTAGATGGATCTATCTTATATCCATAATGTTTTGAAGCCCAAGGTGATTAATCAAATCCCTATCCACGTAAGTTAACCATTATAATATATCTAATAGCTATGATGCATGCACCAGGTGCTAATATCTCTGGCATCTTTGTAAATTATCAAACACGAGAGGATGTATTAGATCTCAATGTCATAATAATTAAAATACATTCTAAAAAAAACTCAAATTAACTACTTCATCAACTTATTTCATTTAGTTTTATATTTTCTCTATTTTTATATATCATAGCATTTGATACTAAATCATCCCTTTTATAGTCCTGTTATACTACATCATCCCACTAGTATGCAGTCGACCCTTTTATTTTAGATTATATTAGCCTATTTGATACTAAGTCATCCCTCTCTAATTTTTAGATTACTACATGAGCCCTCTGGTACATAATTTTCCCCCTTTAACAAATTGAATTAGCCACATATTATTAATTACATCAGCTAGAGGGTACTATGTCATCTATTTTCCCTTTCCAAACTATATCGACCTAGTACTACACAGTCAACCATCTTTAGGGATACTATATCTACCCACTGCTATGTAGTCGTCCCCATATTTCCCTCTTTCCTTATGAAATAAGTCAACTAGGTTGAATCTATTCTTTGTTTGCTATGACTTTTTGACCATTTACTATAAATACCTTAAGTATTCATTGGTTTGATCTCTTCCTACCTAGTACCCCATTTTACCCCTAGTTTACTTAGAAAATTATTAGGGTTAGTTTCAGTGTCTATATTTTGCCTACCATTCAATTTTATGTATTTAGCTTAATTTCAACTCAAATTTGTTTGAATAATTGAAATCCAAACTTTCTTACTTGTGTTACACTCATTGCAACGGTTATGTGTCCTTCTTGTTATAGCTTTTGTCTCTTCAGCATGGTTTCTCTCTAGTCTCAAATAGGGTCTCTAAGAGCACTATTTTCTTAGAATAGTAAAAATTAAAAATGAATTATTTTTCACCCTATTTATATTTAGTATTCAAAATTATTTACTTGTCAAATATTTACAACCAATTTATGTTCTTTGATCATATCTTTGTTTCTACTAGTTATTTTTCTAAACTGAAAGATGTTCTAGAATCCTAACATAATAGAGAATCTTGTCACATATGACATGTATATTTTTCAAAAAAAATTGCTCTTTTTCATTAATTACTACATGTTTTCCTAATGTTCTCTGAGATAGGATTGATTTATAGACATGATGCATTTTTTATTACATACATTCTAGTGAACCCAATTTAAAACTAGCCCTTGAAGGATTTATTTCATTCTTTTTAGAATTATTTTTATCACATATCTATCATACTAGATCACCTCTGTCAACTTAGTTTTAATATTTGTGCATAAGTTTTCAAGAACATGTAATTGGATTGACTAAGATGACCCAATTCAGACTATTAGGTTGACCTAGTTGACCATATACACTTTTAGACATCCAAATTTAGATATTAAGTCAACCTAGTTGACCTTGTATATTTCAACCACTCAGTAGCAAGATTTTGCAAAGCTTGATCCACCCAGTCAACCTAGTTAGTAGAGTTTTCAAGTATATTCTAAGGTTCTTGACTTACAATATTCATTCTCAGCATATTTAATCCACCAAGGTTCATTTCTATATCTTTCTTTATTTTTTTAATATCCTTCCTTTCACAGTTTGTAGTATTCAAAACTACCCCTGCATAGTCAACTAGATCAACCATGCCAACCCAATTCTATTTTCTATGTGTTATTTGAATATCCAAATCCACCTTGGCTAACACTATTCATTTTTAGACCTTACTTCTATAGTATAGGTTTGACCCTGTCAACCATACTTTGTATTTTGTGAATATAGTGTCAACACTATATCTTGTTTCAAATTGGAACTAATCTCTATATGCTATTAATTAGTTCACACATTTATTTTATTGTTGCTTGCATGCTAAGAATAGTTCACATAGTCTAAATTAGGGGGTCTTAATTAACCATTTAGTTTCACTATTTCTATTTTACGCACACACGGCCAAATCATGGTGCATTTATAATTGCATACATTCTAGTGAATCCAATGTAAAACTAACCCTTGAAGGATTTATTTCACTTTATTTCATTATTTTTAGCATTATTTTTATCATATATCTATCACACCAGATCAACTCTGTCAACCTAGTTCTAATATTTATGCATAGGTTTTCAAGAACAAGTAATTAGATTTACTAAAATGACCCAATATAAGTTTTTAGACTTCTAGAATTCCAATTTAGACTACTAGGTTGACCCAATTGACCATGTACACTTCTAGACATCCAAATTTAGATATCAAGTCGACCTAGTTGACCTTGTACATTTCAAGCACTCAGTAATAAGATTTTACAAAGCTTGATCCACCCAGTCGACCTAATTAGTAGAGTTTTCAAGCATATTCCAAGGTTCTTGACTAACCATATTCATTCTCAACATATCTAATCCACCAAGGTTCATTTCTACCTCTTTCTTTCTTTCTTTTACTATCTTTCCTTTCACAGTTTGTAGTAATCAAAACTACCTCTGCATAGTTAATTAGATCACCCCTATCAACCCAATTCTATTTTCTATGTGTTTTTTGAATAACTGGATCCACCCTGGCTAACACTGTTCATTTTTAGGCCTTGCTTTTGTAGTATAGGTTCGACCCTGTCAACCTTATTTTGTATTTTATGAATATAGTGTCAACACTATACCTTGTTTTAAGTTGGAACTAATCTCAATATGCTATTCATTAGTTCACACATTTATTTTCTTGTTGCTTGAATGCTTAGAATAGTTCACATAGTCTAAATTAGGGGGTTTTAATTAAACATTTAGTTTCACTATTTCTATGTTATGCACACAGCTAAATCATGATGCATTTTTGATTACATACATTCTAGTGAATCCAATGTCAAACTAACCCTTGAAGGATTTATTTCATTATTTTTAGAATTATTTTTATCATTTATCTATCATACTAGATCGACTCTATTGACCTAGTTCTAATATTTGTGAACAAGTTTTTAGGAACAGGGAATTATATCGACTTAGATGACCCAATACAGGTTTTTAGACTTCTAGACTTCTGATTTAGACTACTAGGTCAACCTAATCAACCATATACACTTTAAGACATCCAAATTTAGATATTAAGTCGACCCAGTCAACCCTATACATTTCAATCACTCAATAGCAAGATTTTGCAAAGCTTGATCGACCCAGTCGACCTAGTTAGCAAATTTTTCAAGCATATTCCAAGGTTCTTGACTAACAATATTCATTCTCAGCATATCTAATCCACCAACGTTCCTTTATATATCTTTGTTTCTTTATTTTACTTTCTTTCCTTTCATAGTTTGTAGTATTCAAAACTACCCTTGCACAGTCAACTAGATCAACCCTATCAACCTAATTCTATTTTCTATGTGTTGTTTGAATAATTAGATCCACCCTAGTTGACACTGTTCATTTTCAGACCTTGCTTCTATAGTATAGGTTCAACCTTATCACCCCTATTCTATATTTTATGAATATAGTGTCAACACTATACCTTGTTTCAAGTTGTAACTAATCTCTATATGTTAGTAATTAGTTCACACATTTATTTTCTTATTGCTTGCATGCTTATAATATCTCACATAGTCTAAATTAGGGGGTTTTAATTAACCCTTTAGTTTCACTATTTATATTTTATGCATACATAGCTAAATCATAAAAAATAAATAAGCACTTTAACATTTGTCTACCCAAGGCCAACCTACTTGGATTTCATCACCAAGAGGAAAGCTGACTTAACACTCTAGTTAAGTATAAAGAATGGTTAATGGTATATTTTGGCTAAGCACCTGAGACCCATATCATTTTAATGTGTAAATTGAGGGGGTAGGCCTTTATACCAAGCCTGTATCATTTCCATTATAGTCTCTTTCAACCCAAACTACCTGAAACTATCCTTAGATTGATATCTAGTTCCTTGCTTATAGCTAACTTACCATCACATTTAAAATCATATTCTTAATAATCTAATAAAATTATTAGGTTGACCAATTAGTTATCTCTTTCCTTTTCAAGTTGATTTCTTTCTCTTTGCTCAATTGTGTGTGCAAAAACTTGCATTAGACAGTGTTAGTGTAATGTTTTATATTGTGTGTTTCAATTATATTAGGCAGTGTTGCTCTAGTTGACTATTTGTTTCCCTTAAATTCTTACTTTCATTTATTATCTACAAAAATTGTCTTATTTTAGTTCATAACTTATTTTCAACCTTCTTATTTTCCCTTTCTACTATACTAGGTTGACCCAGTCAACCCTGTAACTTTTTCCAGCCTATGTGCATTATACTAGATCAACCTTATACTAATTGTAGACCATGTTCATTATTTTTATATTTATGTTCACTATAATGGATCAACCCAGTCAAGATTATATTATTTATAAGCCCTATTTTCTATGCTAGGTCGACCCAGTCAACCCTATACTATTTTCTAATTTCCATATTCATTAATCTAGTTCTCTATTTCTCTAAGTTTACATTTTATTCATCTCTCTTCAATCAGAATGAATTCCCCTATAAAAATCTTCTTGGATATCCTGACTCTATTTAGATACTATATGGAATGCTCATTTCTCCCTCTCTTTTCCTCCCAAGATCACCATCACTCTTGGGGCACCT
The DNA here is from genome assembly GCA_037957365.1 of Torreya grandis. NCBI lineage: Eukaryota > Viridiplantae > Streptophyta > Pinopsida > Cupressales > Taxaceae > Torreya > Torreya grandis. The sequence goes on from JARHVA010009131.1 coordinate 347,090, forward strand.
CTCCTCATCCTTCATCCATGAACTGCAATATGGCTCAAATAACACCTCAAGATGAAGTTCATGGATCTAATCCTTTCTATACCTACTAAGAAACTTCTCATATTTAAAATATTCAAACTAATATGGGAGTTATCAATATAATTTTATTCAATAACACCGATAATAATGCATCTTCTAATAATCCTCCCCCTAATACCAATTCAGGGAATGCTCCTACCAATACCAACCCACCTTCTGATATAGCCCAACTTTTATCACAAGTCATACAATAAATGAACATTATGCAAAATTCTAACACACATCAAATGATGCAACTTAAACAACATTTAATCAATGTGGCTAATCGCCCTCCAATTATCCATCCTCAAGCTAATCCCAATTTCATTCCTCCACCTCTTAGGGATGCCTCAACCAATGTTATTCCTCAACCCATAATGAATAACAAAATTCTTCAAACTATTTAAAATTATCCTTTAGCCCCATTTAGTATATCCATTGATATCGGTAACATATCTCCAACTATCAAATATGATGGGACTAAAGACCCTGCTTCATTTCTTAAAGCCTTTGACAACCTTTATAAAGAGTGGATCCAAACTAATACCTTTACAGCCACTAAACTCTTAGTCAAAAAATTTATCGATGATGTATTAGAATGGTATAATCAACTACCCCAACATTCTATTTGGTAACTTGAATATTTGGTTAATCCTTTAGTTAAAGAGTTTCAACATAATGATCTTCCCAAAAATTATCTTAGCCACTTCATCAATGCTAAGCAATCTCCCACTAAATCAACTCATGATTTTATCAAAAAATTAAAATCATTGTCTCATAAATCCAATCATAACATGACTAATTATAACTTATTCAAAATATTTATCACATCTTTAGATCCCACTCTCCAATATAAGGTTTGAACCTTTGCTCCCCAAACACTTAATGAAGCTCTTGATCAAGCTAAACATCAAGACTTTCTTATGAAGTAATTTGAACCTAATCCTAAACATATTAAAGGATATTTCTAGACATATAATGTTATCACTATTAATACATCACAAACCAAATAAGGAGTTGCCAAAACTAATGTTGTTTCACCTTCTCATACACCTTTTTTAGTTTAGTAAATGAAATATTTTTTGCCTCCTTCAAAACCTTTCATCTATCCCAATACTCCTCCTATGTGGTATGATCCCAATCTATTTTTTGGTTCCATGCTTACATTGGGCATTCTCATTAATCTTGTAGAGGGATCACTAAATTTTCAATCTCTTATGTTCTTTGTGATTCATTTAACCATGAAGCTATGATCATTCTTCATCATCAAGAGTACATTGTTGCCTCTCAAAAATGATAAACTTATAAAGCTTTTACCTCTAACAATAAAAAATCCTCTTCAAATAATCAATCAACTTCTAATGATTTTTGTGATATTTATGCTGATTATGACCAATACTTTAACATTTCTCAATATGTCAACATTGATAAGGTCAACTATCATCACAAACCAACTCACAAAGATCTTGTTACCAAGCCTAAAAAGCCATCTTTATAAGAATAATTGCTTAAATATACAACCACCACCACAAATCCTGATTCAAAAGCACTTGAGGAACAACTTCTACCTTTCAATCTTTCAACCACATCTATTCCTCCAAAATCTCATCTACCTCCCAAACCTCATGTTGGTTCTTCTAAATCTCATTCAAACTTTTGTGAAGAACTTAAATCTATGCCTTGTAAGATTCCACTTATGGATTTGGTCTATACTTCACCCTATCATCATAAATTATACATGTAATGACTTAAATTAATTTAAGATCCTTTTTCCATAGATGAAGAGCCACCTTCTATTGATTCTCGACCTACCAACATTAATACCAATGAAATTATGTGTCCTTAATCCAAGCCCTCTATTAAATTCGTTGAAGAAGACATGATCAATGATGAGATTCTTTTTCATGTCATTGATCTACCACTCTTTATCAAAGTAGCCATTAATACCACTCTTATCCAAAAATATCTAGTTGATGAAGGATCTGGTATTAATGTGACATATTTATGGCTTATACAATAACATGGTTATAACAAGGATCATCTCAAGCAAACTTGTCTTACTTGTCACGGTTTTGTTAAGACTAATCAAAATCCATTTGGTTATATTTGGCTTCCATTAACCATTAGACCTGAGACTATTTAGACCAAGCTTATGGTCATTGATCTTCCTTTATGTTATAACATACTCCTCTATCATCAATGGACTCATTAAATGAGGGCCATTACTTATTTTGGCAGTCAATGTATTAAATTCTTGCATAATGGAAAATGATATAACCATGAAGTTTATCCCAACCCATGGAACATTTAGCTTCCCAATCCTAAATCACAATATTATATTCCTACCATTCCTAAAATCAATAATCCTCCTTTATTTGAGTTCATCAACATGAATCTTGATTTACAAGTTACTATTTCAAATTCTGATGAAGATGAGTCCAATGATTTGCAACATACTTTCAATACTCTAGGTTACATCCCTACATTTCACAATGGCTTACTCCTCTCTTACCAAGAGACCATATTATTTCTCTCATAGATGAGATTACCAATTTTCCCCCTCTATGCAATGCTCAGGAGCCTTCTCTACTAGAAGATGCCTTCACTTGTAATGATTTTAGAGTGGACAAATTATTTTAAGATCCTCTCATCATGTCTCCTTATACATTTATTAATATTAGGGTTTCACCCTCTAAAACTCCCCTGATTCTTAAGCATGTACAATTTATCCAACATATGATGACAACTATATAATGTCCCAAGCTCAATCTAGAGATTTGGATGTCCATCATTATCAAAAAACCTTATCCCAAATTCATGATTTCAATCAGGATGTTCATACCGTTTTTGTGGATCATACCTTATATCTTGAAGGTCATGTTCCTCCTACCAATTCACCTCTTATCGATACTCCTTGGGTGGTAGAGAAAATTAGACCTTTTGAACCTCTAAAAATTTATAAATCTCCTTTACCACCTATTGATCTAATCATTGCATCTAATCCTTCTCCCATCATTGAAACAACTAATATTATAACCCCTTATAATCCATCTACTTCTACTCTTTAAATTACAATAAATGCCAAGGCAACCGATGTTCATTAGATACATTCTAAATCTAATCACATGGTAATCAAATTTTAGATCTTAAAGTAGATGTCAAGTATTATGGTCCTCTTCCTACCTTGCCTAGTGATGAGGCTATCCTTATGTTAATTTATGATTTAGAACCTTAACTTCCTTGACAACATCATAAACTTGGAAATTTTAAGACTAAAACTCCTTGCTTTAACAACTTTGTTACTAGCACTGATCTCAAAACAGATCCAATTTCAGCCTTACCCAATGCACCATACCAATTTCAATATGGTAATGCCATGCTTATCAAATAAACCACTCATATTTAATATGGTAATCCATCTTGTCCTTGACTAATTATAATTTTTTGAGATCTTTCACCTACTGAACATGACAATTTTAGCTTGTTTTTGGACAAATATTGTGAGGCTTTCATGTGGTCCTATGAGGACATGCTTGAAATTGACCCTACCATTGTGGCTCATAATATCTTTACCTATCTTGATGCCAATCATGTGCATTAAAAAAAAATCTACATAAATTTTCCACTTTGTGTCATAAGGAAGTCATCAAATTACTTGATGCTAAATTTATCAAACTAGTGGATTATTTCGAATGGGTTTCCAACATTGTTCCCATTCAGAAGATGTTCACTATGGTCATTTGCATTTGCATTGATTTCTATAATTTTAATCTTACTTTTCCCAAGGACAACTTCCCTTTATCTTTATTAGATGCCATTGTTTATTCCATGGATAGTTATGAAATGCTATCTCTTATGGATGGCTTACCAAGGTATAATCAGATTCATATTGCTCCTAAGGACCAATATAAGACAAATTTTACCATGAAATGGGGTACCTATTGCTATGTCAAAATTCCCTTCAGCCTCAAAAATGTGGGAACCACTTACCAACAAGCATTAACTCACATCTTTCATGATCTCATTCATAAAATTATTGAAACTTATGTCGATGATCTCATTGTTAAATCCAAAAATCATACAAATCATCTTTCCAATTTTGATATCATCTTTGATTGTCTCCTTAAATATAAAGCTAAAATTGGTCCTTACAAATGTGTCTTTAGATTCAAATCTATAAAATAGTTAGGATTCTTAGTCTCTCTCCATAGCATTGATGTTGACCTTACCAAAATTAGTGTTATCATCAACATGCCTATTCCTCATTCTATTCCTTACATTTGTAATTATTTAGGCAAACTTGAGGTAATTAGATTATTCATCCCCAAAATGGCATATCAAATTCACTCCATCAATTCCCTTCTAAAAAAAGGTACTACTTTAGAATGGATGGATCTATGTCAAAAAGCCTTTGATAACATGAAAGAGTCATTGATTCATCTACCCATACTTCATTCTCCTTCCAATGATAAACCTTTGATTCTATATACTTCTTCCACATCTATTTTAGTTGGGTCAATGCTTTCCCAACAAGATGATATAGGAAGAGAGTATGTTATCTACTACATTAGTCGAGGCCTCATCGATTATGAAACACATTATACCAAAATTGAGTGTGATTGACTCACCATATATTTCATGGTTGAAATGCTTCACCACTATATGCTTTACCAAACTACTCATGTTATTTTTCATTCTTACCCCCTTCATGATTTCTTCTCCAAATCCTTTCTTCTCCACATCATCACTCAAAAAGTTGTTAAAGGGAAAGTCATAGCTGATCAACTTCTTGTATATCCCATTCTATCCACTTCGTCCCTTCAAGATGATCTTCAAGACGATAATATCCTTTACACTATAGGTATTAATTAACCTATCTCTCTCAAAGATTACTTTCATAGCTTTACCACTGATATTGAAGCCAATGATCTTTATGAATTCACTACTCCTTTCGATACTACTAAACCAAAAGTAGTTATCGAGGAGCTCCCTAAAATTAATGTTGACTTCTATGAGGATACTTAGACCCTTCACTTTGATGGTGTTAAATGCCTTAAGGGAGTTGGGGCAGGTTGAATTCTCAAAAGTCCTCTTAGCAAGATCATTCCTTTAGTTTTTTGCTTCACCTCTGATGTCACCAATAATATGGCCAAATACGAAGCTCTTATCATAGGCATGAGATCTATTCTTGACTTAGACATTCAATACCTTCATGCTTTAGGTGACTCTCATCTTATTTACTATCAATTTAGTAGTAATTATCAATGTAAAAGTGAGAACCTTATTACCTATCATCAAATTACAACCATTCTTTCTAAGGATTTTATCTATTTCACTATTGACCCTATTCCTAGAGATCAAAACTCCATTGTTGATTCTCTTGCCTCATCAGCATCTCTCTTTCATCCTCATCAAATTCTTTCTGATTCTTCTTTTCTTATATAAATAATAAAATCCCCATCTTCAACTCAACCACTAAATTCACTTATTTTCCATATCGAGGCTATTACCATTCACCAAATCTCGTGGTACCAAGATATCATTCAATTTTTAAAACATAAAACTTATCAACCTAATTTAGATTATCATGAAAAGACACACATTCATAAACAAGCTTTAAAATATGTATCTGAACACAAAATCCTTATTATCATAATGTTAAAGGTACCTTTCTCTATTGTGTTTTGCAAGATGAGGTCCCTCCTCTTCTTAAACAAGCACTGGGGGCATTTGTGGTGGTCACAAAAGTGGATATTCTACATCCCAAAAATTACTATGTATGGGTTACTTTCGGCCTACTCTTGAAAAGGATGCAATTGAATATGCTTAAAAGTGTAATCCTTGTTATCTTCATGATGATCTAATCCATTCACCTCTAGCCAAACTTTAAACTATTAAATCTCCTTGGCCATTTTCCACTTGGGGATTCGATCTCATTGGTAAATTACCTCATTCCTAAGATGAGCATGTCTTTATCATCACTACTACCAAATATTTTACCATGTGTGTAAAATGCATGCCCCTTGTTAACATCACCAATCCTATCTTTTCCAAATTTATTCTTAATCAAATCATTTTCTGCTATGGCGTTTCCCATACCATCATTTTAGACAATGGTGGTAACTTCAAAAATAAACATGTTAAACAACTTTACAACAAATTCAAGATCAATCACAAATTTTCCACACCTTATCATCCATAATGCAATGGCCAAGCTAAGGCCACGAATAAAATTCTAAAAATGATTCTCCAAAAAATAATTCATGAAACTCATATAGATTGGCACATTCATCTCTATCATGCACTTTGAGCCTATCGAACTAGCATACATACTACCACTGGGGTAACACCATTCTCTCTAGTCTATGGTTCTAAGTTATCTCTTCCTTTATAATTTGAGCTTCTCTCTCTTTATATATCTCTTCTTAGTATTATTCTTGATGAAGAATTATGTGAAACTCATGTTGATGCCATTGATCTTATTGATGAACATCATCTTTCTACTTTACAACATAATTGCCAATACAAGGCTCACATTATCAAACAACATAACAAATGTGTTAAAATTTGTACTTTTAATGTTGGTGATCTTGTCCTTAAATTAGACTAAACTCATGATAAATAAGGTAAATATGCCCAAAAATGGTGGGGCCCATACTTGATCAAAGATATTATTGGTCCTAACACCTACTATCTTCAAACTAATAAAGGCCATGTTTTTAAAAATCCTACTAATGCTCAATTTCTCAAAAATTACTTTGCCTAAAAATTTCCTTCTTGTCATGCTTTCTATCTACATCTATCTAACACATTTTACAAGTTACTTACATGGGTCTCTCCCTCTATAACAAGTTTCCTCTTTTTCACAAACCTTTAGTCCTCCCTTTTGGTCTTTTGGTTTCTTGATGTACCATAGTCTTCTTTTTCTTCTTTAATTTTTTCTTTTGACACCCCTTAGGTTTTTCTTTTTTGAGTTGACTCATAAGACCATAGATAGGACCTGACATTCCTCACAAAACCACTATATTTTACTTATTTTTCTCACACTTTTTGCTTGCCAATTTTATTTTGTCACCCCTTAGAGTTTTCTTTTGTGAGTTTATTTGTAAGACCGTAAATAGGACCCAACATCCCTCACAAAAATACCATCTCTTTGCTTTATCTTTTCCTTATTTTATGAAGTTACAGTGTAAGACAGTGGATAGGACCTGACCCTCCTCATAAAATTACCACCTTTTCATGTTCTTGAGCCTTGTTCTTAACTTTAGTTTTTACTTTTTTTGCTAGATGAAATCTACACAATAATTTTTATTATCATGTTTTCCTCCATTTCCCTCATTCTCATGATAAGGAATCACACTTTACTATCATTGTATTCCTTTTTCCCCCTTTTGTCACATTTTTTTGCAATTTGAAGTAATTCAAATTTTCTCATGTGTCATTCTTCTTGATTTCTCCTTTATTTCACTCCACATTAGATAAAATAAGGTTGAAGTCAAGATATCACTTTTATTTCACCTAGATTTATGAGACTCTTAGACACCGTACTCTTTGAAGTTTCTCTCTTTTTGAAGCTTTATCCCAAGTATTCAAATAAAATTCATATTTAGCACCCATGTTTGGTTTTCCAAATCCATATGGAGGAGGAATAGAAAAATTCATAAAGAAAGTTAAAAACCAAATAATTTGAATCAAAATTCAATGATATCTAAAAGGCAACATACAAATCTTAAAATCCAAAATCACACCAAGAGATGTGATTCCAAGCACATCTTTTATCTCTAATTGAAACTCAAACTCCATAGTTGGCCTCGCAAGAGACAAGGTCCTTTGAGGTGTGGTAGGATAGTAGACTAGAATAGGGGAATTAAAACAACTTAATGGTGCTACTTACTTTCTCACACAAGTACCCAATATTTTTAGTAGACTTACAACTCTGTAAGGTGTCCTAAGGAATAGGAAATAGACTGTGGTAAGGTAGGTATAGTCATATAAAATGTGAAAATTGGTAAATATTAGTGTAGGTTTTTATTTTTCCCTATTTTTTAATTAGGTAAATTGTATTTCTTGTGCATACATGGAGTTTTCCTACATTTGTGGGATAGGCTAGCTTATGTGGAGGTGTGTGTCATAGATGTGTCATAGGTACCATAAGAACGTCATAAGTAACTCCCTTGATGGGAGTTACTTCTCTATTCCTAACACCTTGTCACCACCTTTCATGGAGGAGTTATAGTCTATTCTTGAGGTGCCTTGTCCACCTTTTGTGGAGGAGTTACTTATGTACTCTCCTATATGTATTCCTCTCTTTAGCCATCTCATGTTAATCAGATTTTGGTTTTCTTCATTTTGTCTTGTGCAATTTATCTTCTTGTATAATTTCAAATTGCTTTAGCATCTATGTGGTGTGCACTTTCTTCATCTTGTGTGATCACGTCTTCATTGCATTCGCATTATCTAGATTCCAGCAATAACTCTAGTATGGTATCAGAGCCACTCCAGTAATCATGTGTCTAGTTATGCTATTCTAAAATTCTTACTTTGCTTTCTTAGTAGTTTTTTTAAAATCCATTGCATTTGAGAGCTTTGGTAGAGTTTATTGAAAACTCATGCAAATCCATACAAAACTTGTTTAAAAAAGATTTACTTCTGAGTTAGTATTTGCCAAGACATCTTGTCTAGATCTATTGTGGCTTTAGCAAAGGCAGTAGAGTTCCTTTTATTTTGGTCCACATCTGCAGCAACATCATCTTCAGGGGGGCCACTAGCCTCTTCTTTCTTTTATGTCTCTCTTTTTGGGGGGAGTTTTTTCCTATGGGTTTTCTCCTTTTCTCTATCTTATGGGAGATTGCACTTGTACATGGGTACCTCATCAGGCTAGTTAACAAGACCCATTTTCTATTTCCACACTTCCCACCTAAGCTATGCTTATGGTGGGTATTAGTGTATGCTTTTAGTTTATTTTGAAATCAAGAGGAGTGTTCTCTTTATTTTTTTATTTCTAGATCTTATCTAAAATAAAATATATATATATATATCATTTCTGGTATCATTTTATTGGGATCCTTGGCCTTTGGGTGTCTTGGCTATCTTCACTTTAGGTGCTAGTTTTGCTTCAGCTAGGGCACCATTTTTGTGTGCAAGGAGTAGAGGGAGAATCAACACTTAGCAATAGAGGGAGGTGTAGCACTCAGCAATAGAGGGAGGCACAACACTCAATAAGCTTTTACACTCCACATGCTCAACCTGTAAACCCAGGAGCTCTCCAACAGTAGTCAACTTTAAGCCTTAGGCAGTCCTTCTAGCTGACTTTTTTCTCTATTTGCAAGGTGCCAAGCAGGCTGTATAGTTTTTATTAGGTTTGCATATTTCTATTTTTTCTTTTCTGCAAGTAAAATTCTAGACTATGCTTTTTTTGGCACCCCTTCCTTGCTTGGCGTCCCATGTGGGCCCTTGGAACACTTGGCATCCATCAATTCTATCTTTGCTTTATTTTTTTAGTTAAAAATTGACTTATAAAAATAAATAAATAAATAAAATAAAATAAAAACCTACACTAATACCCCCCAATAAGCACAGCTTAGGTGGGCAGTGTGGAAATAGAAAATGGGTCCCAACAACTAGGCCTGATGAGGTACCCATGTACAAATGTAATCTCTCATAAGATAGAGAAAAGGAAAAAACTCATAGGAAAAAAATCCCCCCCCAAAAGAGAGACATAAAAGAAAGAAGAGCCTAGTGCCCCCCCCCCAAAGATGATGCTACTACAGATGTGGACCACACCCCAAGAAGAGCTCGTAGATGAATGAACTTGCTCTCAGTGAAAGGTTTGGTGAAGTTATCTACAACTTGCTCTAAAGACTAGAAAAATATCAAGTCAATGACCTGACTATGAATAAGCTTCTGAATGAAATACATGTGAATCTCTATGTGCTTGGTCTGCTGGTGCTGAACTAGATTCCTGCAAATTTGAATGGTACTCTGGTTGTCACAATAAATGATGGTGGGCTGCCTGATAGGAATGCCAAACTCAGAAAGTATCCCCTAAAGCCAAATAGCCTCAGTAGTTGCATTAACAGCTCCCCTGTACTCTACCTCTGTGGATGATATAGCAATAGCATTCTGCTTCTTGCTAGACCAACTGATAGGACTAGAACCTAGAGAGAAACTATAACCAGAAGTGGACTTGCAAGTCTATGAATCACCAACCTAATCTAAATTTATATATCTAACCAAGTCAACCTCTATGCCAAATCTATAATGAATCTCGTATCTATTTGAACCCTGTATGTAATGCAAGATCCTCTTAGTTTCTTTCTAATGCAGTTCATGAGGTTCTTGCATGAATTTGGAGACAAGTCCTACTGTATATGATATGTCAGGCTTGGTGTGAGTCAAGTAGATGAGACTACCAATAAGTTGTCGATATTGAGTGGCATTAACCAATGGTGAAGAACAATCAGCCTCAAGCCTGACTCCTGATAGAAAGGGAGTCAGAGATGGCTTGAAATCAGCCATATGAAACTGAGCCAATAAGTCAAGAGCATACTTAGGATGTGTAAGAGAAATCTCTAAATCTGACTGTGAGATCTCAATGCCAAGGAAGTAGTGCAACAAACCCAAGTCTGTCATATCAAATCTATCTTGAAGAGATGCCTTCACCACTGCAATAGCCAATGAAAAACTCCTGGTGATCAAAAGGTCATCAACATATAGAACCAAAATCAAGAGCAAATCATCTTTCCACAAGTAGACATTGAGATCAAAATGGCACCTAGTGAAACCCACTGTGAGAAGGAAGGAATCCATCTTGGCATACCAATCCTGAGGGGCCTATTTGAGGCCATAGATAAATTTCCTAAGTCTACATACTAAGGAAGAATCCTAAACAAATCCTAGCAACTACTCCATGTAGATCTCCTCTAAGTCTCCGTGAAGAAAGGCTCTCTTCACATCCATCTAATGCACATCCCAACCATATGTTATGGCAATAGCCAAGGTGAGTCAGATAGAAGTCATCTTTATAACAGGTGCAAAGGTCTCTAAGTAGTCAATGCCTGCCACTTGTGAGAAACACTTGGAAACCAATCACGCCTTGTACTTATCAACTGACCCATTTACTGCAAAATTGGTTTGATATACCCACCTACATCTAACCATATTTCTTTCCTTAGGAAGTGAAGTCAAATCCCAAGGGTGATTTTTGATTAAGGAAGTATATTCTTCCTTCATAGCATATCCTACTCAGGTACCCTCAATGCCTCTCAAAAAGTCTGTGGATCCAAAACTAAAGCAAAGAAGGCATGTGGATCTCTCTAAAAATCCCTCCTAGTACGTCTATCATCTACAAAATCTCCTGCCCAAGTACCAGCACTCTCAAGTGTCTGTCTAGTCCAAAGTGGCCCAGAAGTGGGCAAGTCAGGTGCTAACTCCTCATCCTCTGACTGACTAGAGGTGGATGACTCTGCATCACTGTCCTCACTGTCTAAAATCAAAAAAGAAGAAGATGTCTCTGGCTCAAGAACCTACTATGGCTGATCTAAATCTGATGAGGAATCATCATGAAAAAGTAGATCCAATGAGGGAGAAGAAGTGTCAAGTGTTGAGTCTCTAGGACTCTCCTAAAAATGGACACTTCTCTCAATGAACAACTCATGAGTGACTAGATCTAGAAGGCGATATCCATTAATACCATCTAGATATCCTACAAAGATGCAAGGCTTGGACTAACATTCAATAGCTTTGTGTTTCTTCTTTAGAATGTAGGCCATGGCTGGGGATCTGAAAAATCTAAGGTGCTCAACATCAGGTTTCCTTTTATGCTAAGCTTCAAAGGGTGTTATCCTTTTCAAATCTTTGTGAGGAACCCTGTTTTGAATGTAGCAAGCATAATTGATGGCTTTAGCCTAGTACTGTGGTGCTAGGGATTTGTAGTGAATCATAAAGCTACCCATCTCTTTCAAGAACCTATTTTTGCATTCTGCAACCCCATTCTGTGAAGGACTGTAAGTGACTGTGCACTACATATCAATCCCCTCTAAGGTGCAAAACTACTCAAACCTGATGCTGACATACTCCCCTCCATTATCAGTTCGAAGAACCTTGATGGATTTCTCATTCTATTTCTCAACAAGAGCCTTGAAGTCTAGAAAAATTTCAAACACTTCAAACTTTTGTTTGAGAAAATATATCCAAGTGTACCTAGAGAAATCATCAATGAAAGTGAGCATATACTTGGCCTTGTGAAATATGGTTTGGGAAAGGGTCTTGATACATCACTGTGGACTAACTCCAAAGGTTGTGAAGCCCTCCAAGCTTTACCTTTGTCAAATTTTGCTTTGGGATGCTTCCCAAGGGAGCACCCCTCGCAAAGTCCTTTTGAGAATTGGATATGAGGCAAGCCAATGACCATGTCATGTTTGCAAAGTTACTCAAGGTAGCGGTAGTTAAGGTGGTCAAACCACTCATGCCACAATTTTCTAACTCCATATAAATGAGTCAGCAATGCTGTTGGAAAAGAATTTGATGCAAAATGTGAGAAGGTGTATAACCTTGCTTGGTGATCTGCCTTACCCACTACCACTATAGTATCACTATGCAACTCCGTGATAGCCACTAAATCTGGTGAAAACTCAACTCTCATACCCTAACCAATGTGAGTGATTTGGTACACTGATAGGAGATTGGTTGAAAGAGAAGGAACACCTAGAACATTATTGAATGTTCCTCCTTCCATTTCAACTGACCCTCTCCTTGCAACAAAAACTGATGTGTCATCGCCCAAACTAATTAAAGTCATGCTACAAGGCTCTAAAGATGAAAACTCAACTAGTGAAGAGCCCATATGGTGAGAATCACCTAAATTAATGACCCATGATGATGTAGAAGTTGTAGTAGCTACAAGGGCCTTGCCCTTTTCTTTCTCCTTACCCTTGCCTTTTGCCGTAGTAGAATCTTGGGTAGATTAATTCTACTTGATGGACTCATGAACACCTATGTTGTGCTTCTCTAGAAGATGAGTTAGGTGATCTATTTGTTTCTTCATGCATTTGTGTTCATCATGCCCTATATTTTTATAATAGGCACACTCAACTTTCTCCTTCTTAGGTTTAGCATTGGAAGAGGAAGACTTAGTGTTGTTTTTGGTAGGATTGTTGTTTTCTTTCTTCTTCTCCTGGTCCTTGTTCTTTTTCTTCTTCTCCTTTGTTGAAGTCTTATCATTACCATTTCCAGCTATCAAAGCTTGTGGTTGAGTAGACTTTATTGTGCCCATTTGAATTAGCTTGTTTTGCTCCCTAGTCAAGTCGGCAATAAATGAATCCAAAGAAGGCATTTTTCATGTAGTGCCAAGGGCACTTTTTGTGGCATGAAAAGTGGAGACAGACTAAATAGCTTGGACCTAACTTTTTGAGAATAGAAAGGATGAGTTGATCATCTTTCTTCTTTATCCCACATTCTTTCAATTGTAATCTAAGGGCCTTAAATTGAGTGAAGAAGTCCTGTAGGGCGTCAAAGTTGCTAGGACTTAGACTTATGAGTTCATTTTCGAGCTCACGACCTCTCATCTCATCAAGCTTCCCAAAATAAGTTTTCTAAGGTGTCTCATATGTCATTGGGAGTCCTTAGAGGATTCTAAATGGAAGATAAGTTCTAGAGACATAGACAACCTTAGTAATCCATAGGCTTCATCACTACAGTTGTACCACTTGACCTTTTCAGCATTAGTGTTGGGTTCTACTTCAGTACCCATGGTGATCCTATACAACCCTTTGCTTCTAAGAATGATTGACCATTTTAAACCTTCCATTTATTATAGTTGAAGGGTGTTAGGATTTTAAGTTGAAAATAATCCATTTTAAGCTAAATTTAGGTGAAGTTGTGTTGATTGCAAGTTATGAATTTATGCAGAAAGGAGAATGAAAGCAAAGATTTGCAAGTTGTGAAAAGTAATCACACCCCCCACCAAAATATTGATCCCCCCCCCAAATATGCAAGTGCATGCTCAAAATACATTGAACTCAGCCAAGAATGCATCTTAGAGAAATCAGTGCAAGATTAAAGGCAAACAGGACGTCAGACTCAGTCGAAAATGCGTCCTGGGAGACCCAAAATTTTTTGGCACTTTATAAACTAGTATGTTTTTAACAAATAACAAGCCTATGCTATGTATAATTTAATTACCAAACACTTTTGAAAAAGATGGCACCCCAAATTTGAGCTACCATTTGCAAGATATTAAAAGTTTAATTTTCCCATAAACTAGTGTTTTTGCAAAAAAAAACAGCACTAAATTTTTTTTTAAATGCCTATTTTGAGAGAGAAAGTGGCCTTCCAACCACTCATTGGATTTTTCATAGAATGAGGAATCCAAAGGAGGTTTTTTTTGAGGGGGAATTGGCCTCCTGCCAACCCAGGCCTCAACCTTTCACCTTCGATAGGCGAAGATACAAGTTTTAAATGAAAACCCCCCAAAAGAGAGACATAAAAGAAAGAAGAGGCTAGTGGGCCCCCCTGAAGACGATGCTGACTAATAGATGTGGATTGTACCCCAAGAAGATCTCATAGATGAATGAACTTGCTCTCAATGAAAGGTTTTGGTCATTTTGAAGGAAAAGACAGTGCAGTCCAGTTCACACGACATGCTTCTCTCATTGCAAGTTTAAAGTTATTCTGATCTAAATCAATCATTTGAATTAGTCATTTTGAAAAGTGGAGAGAGGGTGCATTCTAGTGATAGATCACCCCATTTCAGTGCTCCATTTCTTTTGCTCCTACTTCAAGGAAGGGGTCAGCTGCATTGGGACCAGCACTAGTCGACTGTTAACTATTTCTTCTTGGGTCGAGACCCTCAACAGACCAAGCACATAGAGATTCACATGCATTTCATTTTAGAGCTTATTCATATTCAATTCATTAACTTGATATTTTTTTCAGTCTTCAGAGCAGGTTGTAGACATCTTCACCAAACCTATCACTAAGAGCAAGTTCATTCAACTACAAGCTCTTCTTGGGGTGCAGTCCACATCTGTAGCTAGCATCATCTTTGGGGGGGGGGGGGGGCACTAGCCTCTTCTTTATTTTATGTCTCTTTTTTGGGGGAGTTTTTTTACGTACTCTCCTATATGTATTCCTCACTTTGGCCATCT
>JARHVA010009132.1:0-35000 GCA_037957365.1 Torreya grandis
TTCAAGAAAAAATCAAGCATGATAATTTTACAGATTATTTTCAAGAGAAATTTTAGGAAGTGAACATTTTTAAGACACTCTTGAGAAAAGTTTACTTGTAAAAAACATTATCTACTTATTTGATCAAGAAGTAGGAGAAGGTATCATAAATTAATAGAGAAGTGGTGGCTATGTCCAACATTTTCAATAAAAAAAATATTTGTAATAATTGGAGTAGAAGATTTTATTTCAAATTATGGAAACATTTGGTTCTTTATAGATTAAGATTATAAATTCATATCCTATTTTCAATTTCAATTGTTTCTTTTAAAATAAAGAAAATTCAATTTACATATTACAATACTAAATCCTAGTAGTAATTGACAAATATTTTTAGGTGTGTTTACTAAATTTATTTTTAATGGAACCTATTTTTAGTAGCATTCAGTCCCTCCACTCTTCCCTAGGTATTTGAAGGTGTGTAATTAAATCATTTATATCCATATAATTTGATACCTGAATGAATTCACTCTTGTATGCACAAAAAAAGTAGGGGAAATATATATACACCTAATTTTGGTACAATACCTTTTTATATAGTGTTTTTTTCCATGTCCTATCATGCTTAAAAATTATCCTATAGGAAAATAACCCTAATTTTGTTAATAATACTTCCAAATATGTATAATAATTCTATAAATCTATTGATTCTTAGCCCAAATCATAACTTCACACATTATTATGTTGGTACTTGAACTATGTGCTATAAATTTTCCTTGGATAGGATTGTCAATCCAACCAATCCTACCTTAGTGAAACAACCACCCGCCCCCCCCCCCAAAAAAAAAAGAAAAAAGAGCAAAATAATAATTATGAATTGATAATATAGTAGCAACAATAGAACCACATGCAAAATTGCTACATAAAATTATCAAGCACAATGTAATCATGAAGGTAATACACAAGATGAGTAAGCAACCCATAAATAGATTAGGTCAATGAGATACTTATGCAAGGATGACCATTGCTAGAGGTTTCCTAAAGGATGATACATTGTTAGAGGGGTATTAGTATGTAGGTCCATGCTAATAACCTCCAAACCTTAAGAAAGCACTTGATTTCCTCACCATACCACCTAGGGATCTTCAACCCAATATAAGCATTCGATAAGTATATACAGTTATGACATGAAAAATCATGAGGTAAGAAGATTCATCTAAGCCTTTGGGTATCCTTAATCTAGGTTAATGACCTAGGGTAAATATTTAGCATAAAATAAGTCATCTTAAATGGACATTATTAGACATATAATTTTGATAAAAAGAGGGACCATAACAAGTATAACAGGAGGGCCAAGGTACCATCAAGCTAAGCTTTAGATTATGCCAACTTTACAACATTTTAAATTCAACAAGTAGCTAACATCAATCTTCTATCGAGATGACCCAAAATAAGACTATGAACATAGAGCCTTATGGTCACATAAATGAGGACCCTTGTAGGTTTTAACCTATTAGATCATGATGCCATGATCCATAAACTTAGGGGTAATTTCACCCCTATGCCATTACTTGGAAAATTCTATCCTACCATATATAGACCAAACAAATGGAAAATGGTTATTATGGTATTAGATAACCACATTTTTAAACAACATGAATAAATAATGATCACCAAATAAAAGTGTACATGTTAAAAAGGACACAAAATATTTAACCATATCATTATATAGATAAGGACTAATCCATATGGATATATTAACCAATAAAGATATGAACACTAGTTGTTAAAATGAACCATCAATAATAGTGATATCAGATTAGGATTATGTAAGTATATCCCCCAACCATGGGGTTCTTTCATTAATAGTTAATTCAAAGTATTTAACATAAGAATAATGAATTATTTAGCTAAAAATATTAATGACTTACTTTGATGACAATTCAACCATTAGGCCACTTATAATAACATAAATTTATGCCAGCTATGGTTTGTATTAAAAAATAGCTAGTTACCATATATCATATTGCTTGCACATGGTCAATCAATACATGCATACCAAGGGTAATTTTCCAATTAGAATCACACTGATATTGGAATCTCAAACCCATAAGTCATAACCACAACCATTAATCATGGTTGAATTCACACCTTTATAAGATAATAATGATTGATTCATTGGTTTAATAATTTGCTAATGCTTGACATTTACACTATCAAAATGGGATACCTTTGTATTATCATTCAATATTAGCAAGGGTAGTATCATGAGATAAATACTCTATTAATTTGGATTCACAAATTATTGTATAAATATAAAGGTACTAAAAATAGCATCACAAAACAAGTTTCCACAAGGCCATATCATAGTGTGTTTACCTTATAAATTTCCAGCACTTGCTAGCATGGTGTGGCCTAACCAATGACACACATGCACACATGAACTCTCACGTACACATGCACACACGCACACACACACACACACACACACACACACACACACACACACACACACACACACACACACACACACACACACACACACACACACACACACACACACACACACACACACACACACACACACACACACACACACACACACACACACACACACACACACACACACATCTTTTGAATAATTAGTGATTAATAAATTAAGTGTAGAGATACCATATGTATAAATATTATAAACATGGCTATTATATCCTTTATTTACCAAGCCACATGGTAACCCTCCTCAAAATGAGGGAATTCAAATAACTTAAACTTAACCATGCTCAAGATTGAATCACTCTAATATACAACTTTAATATAACATAATCAATCCTTAATATAAGGATGTCATCTATAAGTACATATGAAACATTGATGAATAAAAAGGTTGTTGTATACCAAAGATTACACCATCAAGTCTTAATATCACCATAATAAGATTGATACAATAACTCAAACAACCTTCAAGGGTTGATAGTTTTAATATATGAATGTGTATGCAAACTTGAAGGTGTATGCACAAGGAAACCATTGTGCTATCATAAAAATACAAATGTTTGAATCAAGCATTCAATATAATTTATGCCAACTAAAATATTTATAGAATTAAAATAAACTCAACCAATAACTTTATCACCCCAAAACCCTTCATGGCTTGAAAATGGTGAATACAACACTTGAGCAAGTGATAAAGATAAATAGGTAATCAAACTTCATACAATAATAACCAACTTGCATAAAAATTCTTGCACTAAAAAGGGTGAAAATAATTGTGTCAGCATAAATATGGCAATGTGAAACCCCACTTTAGAAGACGTTCTAAAATTCAATTTTTATTTTAATAAAATAAGTCCAAAGAGAGTAACAAAACAACTTATTAAATTCTGCATTAATAAAATAGGGCAGCCCCAATAATTTATTATTATAGTAATGTTCTCCTTTGAAAAAGGTTTAGACATCCATGAAACTTTCCTATAAACCCAAAAAACAAGTAGGGTATTGTAAAATCAATATAAAACTTAAAAAATAACATATCAAATGCATTCAACATGCCTATGATGGTTTACAATAGCAAAGAGCAATGCACTCTCCTTTAAAACAAAATATTACATTACTTAAATTCAACTTATTTTCTCACATATTGAGTATAACATCCAAGATTGGATAAGATGGTTAAAGTGTATAACATGTATACTTATCTAATATGCTAAACTTAAGAGTAGAAGCCAACCAATCAATTAAACCCATGCAGAATCATTCAATGGTTACATAAGCATACAACATAAAATCATCATTGTCATTAATTAAATTTTTAAACATACACATATTCATCATAATCAACACAAAAACCTTAAGCTACTAGTTTCTTTCCATTTCTTAAAACATGAACTTATCTTTCTCAACTTAAGTTTGATTACCTATTAAACATAAGTAATATCAACACCAGTCTCTAGGTAACATCAATCATAAGAATAATCTTTCTTATATGGGGATACAAATTTAAACATAAGTGTGAAGAGAACATAACCATCATAAGATTTCTCACACAATTTGGGTGCTAGTAGTCATGCAATTTGAGGATTTCATATTTAAAATAATAATTTCTAACTACAACAATAAAATCTAATTTCCATGGATAATCCCAAGTTTGGGAAAAAATTTCGTATTACCAACATATATAAAAATTACATATAGTTTTATACATTTACCCTCAGCACAAAATATGCATAAATTCAAAATGACTTTCTACTAAAATAAACCATAGACTATTATAGGCATAATTATTCCATCACTATATCAAAATGAAAGCAAACAACCATCATCCCCATGTATGAAAATAGGACACCACATAGATTTCCATCCATTCATCAAACATAAAACAAACATCTTTCCTAGGCCATGGCATAGACCTATGGGAATAATAGGGTATTCCCACATGAATATATACCACCTCTTGGTTTTTATGCAGCACTTGAAATATTAAAAATGAAATAAATTTTAGAATTTAAACTAAAGGGAGAAACACATGCCTAAAAAATAAATATGCAATGTTTAATTTTCCTCTCCACCATGACACCATATCCAAGCACCAATAGTCAGGACACGTGTCCTTGTAACAACTTATAACCATCTCCATTTCTTCCTTTTTTTCTTTTTGTCCCAACATGGTGACCTAACATGTAGCCCTAAAACCCCATTATGATTTTTTTATTAAAGACTCCTAGATCTATATCGACCCTATCTTCTACTCATTATCCATGGAGATAGTTTAACACAACCCTAAATCCCATTTGTTTTACTCTCCCCTTTCCTCCATCTTCTCAAATAAGTCAACAGCCTAATGATGGTTGACCAAGCACTTAGTAAAAAATCTAAGCTCAATGACTTAGTTTCCAAAAACTAAATTCTAAGGTCAATTTAAGTCTATAGTAGGATTAATAAAGTTCCACCCAACATTTGATTTTTCATTAAGGAGAAAACATAGTTTCTTACATACATTTGTTATTTCTTACCCAACCAACATATATGAAAATTCCAACACTGACTTTGGATAAAGGATGAATACAATGTTTATTTTATTTTCATTTGTTTTTACTTGTATTCCTACATAAGCATTTAAATAACATCCTCCTCTCCAAATGGTTGATGACCACTTCATGTTCCAAAACAAGTCATAAGAGGGCCATGATTCTACAAATCCCCCATGCATTAAATCTATCAAATAATCAAAAACTCTAAGAACACATGCAAATGCATTTCAAACTAAAAATCATCCACCAACACATAGGACAAAACAAAGTCCTTAATCAATTAAAATTCCTTTAATAATTTACACATGCCTGACACCACAGGCATAAGCTTATAAGCTTTCAAAATATGATGAAATAAGTTCCTTTTCAATATACATACATCCATATATATATATATATATATATATATATATATATATATATATATATATATATATATATATATATATATATATATAGACTCGTAATAGAAATGATATATATATATATATATATATATATATAGACTCGTAATAGAAATGATTAGGTCTAATTCTAATTGTAATCCAAATAAACATACAACTATACCTCTTTAAATTGGTTATACAAAGGTGCCAACTAGCGGGGTTGTGACATCCTATCCTCCTTAAAGAGGATCCATCCTAGTGAAAAATTAACAACCAATAATAATCTTAAACTAAAAATAGGTTTTATCACTATTTTCACAAAATGATTTCACATTACAAGCATCAATAAATAGCTCAAGAATAGAAATAACCATATTGTTAAAATTTAACAATTACTATCTAAAATAAAAGTCATATCCACTATGTACTTGCATAATTTATTAACAAAATAAGAAATATTATCATACACTTACCTTCTTGGTATAACAAGTAGATTTATAAAACTCACACTATGAGTAAATATAGATCCTTACCTTGTTGAATTCATATGCTACCTCGAGGACAACTATGCCCTACATTTTAACAAGGATAGAAAATTAACCCTTTTTGGCTTGGTTTCCTTTATAAGGCCAAGGTGATCCAAATGAGGTGTTGAACTCATCTATACCAGATATAAAACTCTAGAATATTCAACTTAGATAACATATAAATCCTTATTTTTGTGCCTCACAAGGCCATAGTTTCAATTAGGAAAACATTAACATTTATAGAAATAAGTTCTTCTAGCTTAATATTGCCCATATCTTGGAAAGTTTATTAGTGAACTATTGTTTTTAATACAAGACCATTGAATCTTACCTAATTTATAGCCACCTATGAGGTTAATAAATGAATCAATTCATGCCAAAGTATGAATTATAGGATACCATTACCATATACACTTCAATTTTTAATAACTATAAATAGTTTTTCAATAATCTAAATCATAATTTACAACTGTTAGTTCATACAAAACAAAATATTCTAGAATTTCCATCTTAGTCACAAATTCAAGATCAAAGTTTTAATACAAAAAATGGGTTTCAGAAAAACCTTTCCTCATTATGAGAAATCATTATCACATAAATCACCAACTTTAAACAATAGTTTCCCAAAATCAATCTAATAGATCTTCACAAAATCTTTGGATTTGAGGTGTTATCGTTCGACAACATTTTTAAGTTATATATATATATATATATATATATATGTATACATATATATATATATAACTTATATATATATATACATACATATATATATATATATACATATATATACATATATATATATACTCATAATTTTATATCATTCTACATAATGTTGAACAACACAACATTTCTACAGGTACGTGGCATTGCCACCACCTAAACTATGCTTCACACATATTGTTTCATTCATTCTAGAATGAAAATCAACAACAACCATGCTACTATAGTCCCCACAACACATGTGGTGCATGCATATCTTCTTGGTAACATTCATCACAAAATGTCAACAAGAATATAAATCTATCAAACCATGGTTATTTGCATTTCACCATTCATGGGTTAGTTCATCATCCCGTACCAACCACACCGAACATCAAAGAAGCCATACCAAAAATTCACATGTAACCCTAAGGTTTTTAGTTTGTTCTCCACAAATAGTGATCTCACATGATGGTTACATGGATTGTAATCCTACCATCTCACTTAACTTACCTATTAGTAGCATATCAAAGTACATAAAAAATTTAAAATTTTTCTTGATTAGTACTTAACATTTCTCCTCCTGATCGTAAAACCAACATGCATTCCATACATGCTTAAACAATCAAAAATATTCATTTCATAATAATAATTTAATTTATATACAATAATACCTTGCACATAAAATGGTTTCACTTACCAATAAATACATGTATTAAATAATAACATTCATTCTAGAATGTTCTTTTTAGGTAATTCAACAATTACCTTATTCATAGAATGCTGGAATTTACAAGCCAATACCTACTTGTATTTCAGCAAATTCAGTCTTGCTAATTTTTCATAAAAACCCAATTTCTAGGACCAAATAGTGTTTTTACAAGGATACATAAATAAATTTCACAAGCTTATTATGTAACAACCTCAAGGAGGTTGTTAAAGGAACACTCAATATAAGAGGTGACCATTATGCATAAATATCCCATGGTAATCTTGTGGTGCTCATGGTACATAACTCGAATGAATGAGGTGGCTACATTGTGAAAATGGGAGAAGTGGGTTTTTAGCATATGTAAGACTCCACTTGCTATCCCATACCCATTCATGTGTATGGTGGAATCCTCACACTACACCTCATACTTACATCAAATTTCAATGCCAGAGTAGTGAAGTAGGATCATAATAAATAATGCATTCACCATAGCTTGGTAGATTTTCAATTAATATAGGTTGATTCAAGAAGAAAAATTACATCACAAGGTGGTTCATGATCACATCACATCATAAAATCATATATATAAACAATAAATATATTCAAGGGGTAATATGGTGGTTCACAAACCAATTACATTCATACAAAATAAGAAGTTACAAGTTTACATGATTTAAGATAAGTAACAAAATGTAGAATATTTACAAAACATACAACAGTTTACATGCATTTATGGAAACAAAATACTATGTCACCCATGTGGATCTAGAGGTTTGCTAAACTATTCTAAAGTATTTTCACATCATACCACTTAATCATACAACAAAGTGAATCACAAGAGTCCATGGTCCTCATCAGCCTACCTGATGTCCAAATGTCAACTAAGATGACATAAATATCTGACATATAACATCATGCTCAGTTTCAAGGATATCAAGTTCATCAAAACCTTCTTTCAAGGAAGGGTGTATTCAAACATATCCCATAAATTTATATCCATGAGTCTCAAAATTTTACCAACAAAGTTTGTGCCTCTAGGATTAGATGGCTCACATTACCTATTAACAATGAGAGATCCCTAAAACATCCTTACTTTCCCAAGCAAGTCATATTCACCCACTAGGCCCTCTAGGATTAAGTTACATCCTTTGATATCCCAAGAGTATTATACCTTAATCATCATAATATGTGTTGAGTATTATCATTGATGTCAAAAGGTCCATCTTGTGAAGGTTGATGTCAAAGGTGACTAAGAACAGTTGATAATGTGTAATGTGACAAGGCTCATTGAAAGAATGTTTTCATGAGAGTGTTGTCATGAGAGAAAGATAAATAGAGAATTTGAAGGCAACTAATTTCTTATGGTTGCATGAAGGTATTGGTCATTGATGTTAAAGTGCATAGGAAGCCTATTCATGAGCCTAGTCATGACATAAAGAGGTATGTGAATGAAAATGAATGAACATAGGCATGTGAAGTTTTTATTTAAGTATTTGATCATGAGAGTTTTAGGGTTAGCCTATAAGAGTAGGAATTTTAGTCTAAGTCTACACCTAGACCTCTCTTAGATTGTACCTAAATTAATGAGATATCAATATCAGACTTTAAGGCAAGTATGCACATGTGAGCATAGATAGAAGTGAGATAAGTTTTTTAGGCATGATCACAAAGTTTGAGGTCAATATTTGAAAGGAAAGTGTATAAATCATTATTTTAGGCCTTCTCAAGCTAAAAAAATGAGGTCTCAAACCCAAGAATCACTTTCAATCACTTTTTGGCATGTGTAATCTCTGCATGGGAGTATGATATATTAATAAGAGATGGGGAAGTTTCCTAGCTATGATCTTTAGGAATTGGTTTTGGATTTAAGGGGCATTCCTTTATGAGCAATTTTTAATACCAAAACCTATGTTAAACCTCCCTAAAACCCTAATAATGACCCAATTTGAAAGATATTATTCAAATCAGCTCATAATGGATTCAAATTACTAGGTAAGTTATTATGTTAGGTATTCAACCCTCCCAAGTACCTCTAGGTGGTGGTGGTTAGTTAGATGAGAGAGAAAATGCACAAATATAGGATTATTTATCAATAAATTATTGTATATCTAAAAATTTATATTGGTAAATAAGATAAAATGGATTAGAGAATAATATAGAGACTCATTTTTCAATTACATGATGATTTGAGGAAGTATTCTAGTTTGGTCATCAAAGTTAGCAAGTCACAGATAGACCTAATTATGTGAATAGTGTAAAACCCAGGTAGAGATGGAAATATATGTTTTAAGGTTTATGAATGATAGATTTATGTAAAAAATCATACTAATAATTTATGCATGACTTATAATTCATGTTCATGCTTTGCAAATCTTTGTAGGTAGTATAAGTAATGAAAAAGTTGATCACAAATTAATTTGCCTGGTTTAAATAGTACTGTGAAACTTAGGGTAAAGAAATTGTTATGCAAGACCAATATTTGAAATTATAACATATTAATTTTCTATCTAAGGATGGTTTTCAGACATCATAGAACCATTTTTATACATCATTATTCATGACATGTGTCTACACATTTTTTCGACGTCTAATTCATCATGACTAGTTTTTAAGGTGAATTGGCATTTCTGAGTGAGTGAGTTGCAGAGATGTTCTTGAGCCTTTATCTCCTGAGTGAAAGTGTTCCAATAATTTTTTGATGATTATAAGGTAATTTTTAATATATATACTTTTTTAATTTTATATATTTTAGTATCTTAAAGGTGTTGAAGCCTCATTTTTGTAAGACAAACTTTTGAGGTACACAACCCTCATAAGGTAGTTTGTCCTAAAGGAGCTTGCATGGTATGAATTAAGAATACAGGTCTAATCAATCATGGATGAGGTTATAATATTTTTTTGGATAATTTATTTAATGTTTTTTTATTTTTGAACAAGGTCATCTGGTCATAAGAGGATCTAGTTTTGGCATTACGAGGATAGACCTAATGGAATTAGGTCTCCATGAGACCTAAAGGAGAAATGAGGCCTGATTGAGTTTTTGTAGACCAAAAATGATTCAAATAATATTTTAATAATGTTAATAATATGTTATAATCCCTATTATATGGCTGACCTAATATTTTTAAGGTGTGTGTCTAACCAAGTGGTGTGTAACCATGAGTCTAGTATATATACAAGGTAGTTTAGGCCTATTTGTATGTATGTAATATAATAGAATAAAATATTTCATGGTTGAGCATAAGGAGGTCTTAAAATTAGACCATAATGAAGAGGATAGGTGTGGTGATTAAAATTCATGAGGTGGCTAATTTGGTGTTGAGTCACATAGGGAGTTGGTGTTTCTTTGCGAGTAGGTACTTGCTAAAGCATAGTCAAGTGGATGCTTGACGTTATTGGGGTTGGTGCTCCAAGTTGAATTGGTGATCAACATAATTTGGTATGTTTTTTTATATGACTTTAGTCCATTTTCATATATCAAATTTATTTTTCTTGCCCTTGAGGGTTTCCCACTCATATATATGTTTTCTTGTGTTATGCTCATGTGAATTGTCATATATGCATGGCTATATCACTGTATTTATTTCATAGTTCAATTAATGTTAAAGGATATTTTATTAAAAGTATTCAAACATTTATTCACCCCCCACACTTAGTGATTTTACTTCTAATAATTGGTATCTGAACTTGGTCCTTTAAATCAAGCCTTATAACTTAAATGTGATCCTAGAAGCACAAACATGTCTAATCATCAAGTATAAGGAGGTTTCTCAACCAGTAATGCTCCTCTCTTTAGTAAGAATAACTATGCATTTTGGATAATCAATATGATGAAATATCTAATGTCCTTAGTATATGACATATGGTAATCTATTTTTGATGGATTCACTCTACCTTCTACACACTAACTATTGCAATAGTCATGAATACAAGTGAGAACAACTCTAAAGCAATGAATGCCATCTTGTGTGGTCTTTCAGAGGCACAATTTTTAAATATCATGATTTTTTATACATCTAAATGGATTTTGGAAAATTTTCAAACCATCTATGAAGAAGACACCAAAGTGAAGTTATAAAAGTTGAAGAACCGTCAAAGGTAGTTTGAAATTCTTAGAATGAAGGAGGATGAAAGATGTTAGGGATCAAACATAAATGTTAGGGACCTTAGTACCCATTTTACTTCAAGTGAGAAAAAATCTAAGGAAATGAATGTAATATTGTGTGGTCTTTCAAAGGTAAAATTTGTAAATATCATGCATTGTGATACAGCCAAAGGGATTTGGGAAAATTTTCAAACCATCTATGAAGGACACACCAAAGTGAAATTATAAAAGCTGAAGACCCATCGAAGGTAGTTTTAAAGTAATATAATGAAGGATGATGAAAACTTTTAGGGATAAAACTTAGATTTTATGGATCTTATTACCCATTTTAATTCAAGTGAGAACAACTCTAAGGCAATAAATGCCATCTTGTGTAGTCTTTCAGAGGAAAAATTTGTAAAGATCATGCATTGTGATATAGCCAAAGGGATTTGGGAAAATTTTCAAACCATATATGAAGGAGACACCAAATTGAAGTTATAAAATTTGAAGACCCACCAAAGGTAGTTTTAAAGTCTTATAACAAAGGAGGATGAAAACGTTGCATCTTATCTATTAAGAGGAGATGAATGGTAAATGTCATCAAAGATCTAGGAGAAAAGTTGGAAGAATAAATAGTAGTAAAAAAGGTATTAAGATCCCTAACATTTAAATTTTATTCAAAAGTGTCTATTGTGGATGAGATAAAAGATCTTAACATACTAAATATGGGTGAGCTTCATGTCATCTTGACTACCTATGAAATGAGAACAAGTGATGGAAGACCTTTTAAGAAGGAAGCTGCATTCAAAGTTGAGAAAACATCATAAGGTAAATAGGTCAAAAATGAATTTGATATCGACATTAATGATAAGAAGATAGAATCCATATTTATTAGAAAACTAAGGAAAGGATCAAGTAAGTATAAGGGCAAGTGATCATTTAAGTACTTTAACTATGATAAGATTGGTCATTTTGCATCTAAATGTCCTAACAGATATAAGAATGAGCATGATGGAGAGCATGATGAACATCATGGTGATGATAAAAAGTTCTATAAGTTTTATGAGAACAAAAAGAGTTTCAAGAAGTATGAAGGCAAGAAAGGGTCTTTCAAGAATAAGATAAATTTCTATATCAAAGAAGATATTAGCTCCTCTAATGTAAGTGACATAAGTACATTTGATAGTGATGATGACAGTAATGATAATGATAATAATGAAACCTTATTCATGGATATAGAAATGGTGTTGGCTCCATAATTTTTACTGTGTTTTGTCCAATTTTTGTGCCAAACCAACATGACATGGAAGGACCATGATGTAAAAGGACCATGGCCCAAAATTAATAGGCACAAAATCACCATGGTATAGGACCTATGAAGCACAAGAGGACAATGACATAAAATAACTAGTGTAAGAGCAAAATGGTGTGAAGGAACCATAATGAGAGGACCCATTCAGACGGGAATGAGTCATGAAGAACTTAAGGATGTAGGACTTGAAACAATAATAAAAGACTAGGGGAATGCATGGGAAGCAGGAGTACTTGGAAGAATGTTTTATATAGGTCACTCTAACCTTAATAATAAGAAGTTTTGCACTAAATTACAAGGAGAAGAACACATGGTAACAAAGATATAGAATAAAGTGAGAATAGAGGGGGTAGAGAGGCCTAGATCTCTAGGAAGAACTTATTATTAAGCACCACAACTCTCAGTCTGTTAAGAGTTTATTGGCTAATTCTTCATGACATTAACAATTGTAAACACTTGGTTAGGTCAAAACAAGTATGAATACCCCTGTTGTAAAGCATTAAGGGGATGGATGGATTATAGAATGTGATTGTGACAAACATATAGCTTTGTATGGTTAAGCTTAATATATGAGAATAACAATTTTTTGCTAACTTCTTATTTTTTGCTGAATGGTGGTGTGAATTAAGTGTTGACTTATATATGAGTTATACCCTATCACATTTTACTTTATAATATAACTAATTAAAATTAAAAATTACAATATTTTGCATAGTAATATTATTTGATCCTAAAACTCAAAGGATCAAGGTAGTCCATTTATGCTTTTATATAATCCCTATTTGATTAGAATATAGAGAAATATGAACAAGTTATCCAGACTATGAAATAAAACCTATGGAACTGATCTTTTGCTATGCACTTTGGGTGAGTGCACAAGACATAACTCTTCCATGAAAGGGCTAGTACACTATCTCATTAGGTTATAATTCAATGCTAATATATAATTATCAAAAATAACCCAACATTTTGGTTCCATTACTGAGACCCAAAGAACTTGAAGCACAGTCATGGAAAAAATGTTGAGCATATTACGCTATCAAATATATAATAATGGGTTACCATTGTTGAAGATAATTTTATAGTTCCTTATCTTGAGTGAGGAATCTCTACATGATAGTGGGTAGAGTAGAATATCTATAGTGCATTATATGAAAACTTTACATGTTTATATGATAACATACACTCAAGGATGATCAAGGAATATTAGAAGGAGGCAATCTTGGATGATATAATGATAAAGGTATTTAACATAACTTGGAGCCTTGTAGATGTGAGAAGTCAATTTTTAGTGGAAAGGAGTTCTAAATAGGTACATTCTAGAGTATGTTTTAACTTATTATTCATGCCCTAAAGAAGCCAATTTAAATTCCTTCAAAAACCACATGGTTTTTATATTAAGCTTTTTTCTTTTGAAATTAAGAAGTCATTTGTTGATATTAGACTTGAAACTATACCAGTAGAGGGATAAATCCTCTTGTGCATGAGCTACACATTTAAAGGGGGAGAATAAGAGTTGGTAGAATATTATGGCTTCAAAATGGTATCCAACTAGAATGCATTGTGGAAATGGAAGTATGATGAATCTTGCCAAAGGATTATAGGAGTTATAAATGCAAGAAAAGACTAGGAGAAATCAAGGAGTGTTATTAGGATCCACAGGGAAGTAGAAACACATGAGGACCCCATCACTTTTGATTCAAATTCTATGCCACTTCTATCCTATGAAGGATAAATAATTTATATGATAGGATCTAAGGAACCAAGTCTAATTATATCTTATGAAGGAGAAACAAGCTGGATGACAAGATCTGAGAAACCAAGTCTAAACCAACTAGGCTCCCTACCATAGTGCATGCTCATGCTTTTGAGTCAGATGAAGTACACATATTATATTGGGATATAGATAGTTTGGAAAAAGAAATTGAACCAATAAAGGATACTAAAGTTGAGCCTTTTAACACTCATTTAGACTTAACACTATATTTCCTTCTTCAAGAGAATTATATGACACAACTTGGGATACCTAGTGGGCCAGGCATAAAAGGATAGAATACATGCCCAAATTTGAGTACTAAACCATCTACCACACCTCACATCATAAGCACTACTACTGGAGGCACTAAAGGTGGACTAAGAGGTGGTACAGGAGGTAGTGGACTTGTTCTTCAAGGGGCTAGTGTTGGAGGTTTCTAGCAACCACCTATTCAAGCACTTTAATTGACTATGGTTATTATGATATGACACTACACTTATTAGAGTATTGAGGTATGGAGAATGCATCTAAGTACATCCTTTTAGTGTAAGGCCACATAGTTTTCAACTATGATTCTGGAGTACATGCATAAATGGTATCATAATTTTGACCCTCAATAAGTAGTGGTTGACTATGACCAACTAAATATGACCTTCCTTTAGGAGTTGGACATTCTTGAATTTGAGCAACAAAACATAGTAATGCTAAAGGACATAAAATAAATAATCACTAAAAGTCTGCATGAATATTATGTAAGGTTTAAAGTTTTGGTGTCTAAATTATCATTTGAAATTAATTCTACTCAACATGCACAATGGTTTGTGGGAGAATTGTTCTAGCTTTCCATCATTCATTGTCATAGAGGACATTCACTAGTTCATGTGAGGATTTCAAAGCATTGATACTATTATCATTACCTTTATGGGGGCCTAAATAGCCTCAATGGCATCACAACTTGAAAATTTGATGACTAATAATGTACATGAAAAATGTAGTGGTGTTTGGCATACAGACTGTGAATCTAAAGGGCATACATGGAGTAATTGTCCATGCAAGAACATCTATATAGTAATTAAACAAACATGTGAAACTTATCATAAGGAACATGATTTCCACTCTTGTATTGTTCTACATCAATCTATGCATACTAAGGTGTCTGACTATTGCAATATCTATGATGCCTATACTCATGACAATAACAATTGTTGTTTGATTAGTGACATCCATGAAGCTTGAGCATGCGACATGTACTAGACCTCAGTAGAAAATAATAAAGACAAAGGTGGATAATGTGGATGAGGAAGAGGGAAAGGATGAGGAGGTGGTCATTTCCCACCTTGGACCTATTACAAATATGGATCTCCAGACCACTATCAAATGCATTACCTAGATTACTTGAGGTGCACTTTCTGTAAAAAGGACCATCAAATGGAAGAGTGACTTGACGTATATGCATCTATCACTAAGGTGTGAAATGAAAATGGTGTTGGTATGATTTTAATTGATAATACATAATGACACACACACACACCCAAATATCATTATAGTTTAATAGGTAAACATTAACACTTATAATGGGGAACAAACCCAATTGATAGCTAATTGTATTGATTAAGTACAATAGGAAGAACCATGAGCTAGAAAGTATCTTAGTGATTAAAAGCAAAAGGATGTCCTCAAATATATGATGGTACTTGTACAAGTACTTTAGGGAGATATTCAGTTCATAAAATACAAATACGTAATGCAGTGTACTACTATGTAAAGGGAAGTTGAACCTCGACATGTGGCATGAGATGAATTTCAGGAACTATGCAAGCATATTTTGGATAAGGATACTTTCCCAAAACTCAATCTTTGGCTTAAGATTCAATATTTAATACCAAATGAGGTTTACCCTCATGTCATTATGAAAAGTGAATATCATCATTTAAATCATGCTTGGTGATAGGAAACTCTTAGTTCCTCTACTCCCCTAGAAGATAAATAAATATTGGTTAGTGTTACCATTGATGGATGGGTGATCTATGACATACTAGTAGATACTAGCATAGAATCCAATGTCCTCATCAAGTATGATTAGTACAATATATCTAGTCTAGCATTATAGCCTTCACCTCATGTTCTATTTATGGTAAACAAGAATCGTGTGCTACCTATTAGATTCCTCAAGAACGCAATGGTTGATATACTTAGAGTACCATTCAAATCATATTTTGAGGTTCTTGAGCTAGCTAAATCTGGTGATTACCTAGCTCTATTGGGAAGACCTTGGTTCTATGAGAATAATGTAGACTTAAGCTTTAAGAAGCACTACATTAGTTTTGAAAATAATGATTAGCATCTTGTAATACCATTGGATCAAACATAAGGGCCCCATTACATATAGCCTATCCATGTTGATGAAGATATAAACCATATATATATATATATATATAATATATATATATATAACATTACTTTAATATATATATAACATTACTTTAAGTAATGATGAGCAAAGAGATTTCACTCTAGATGGCATTATTATATGGTTAGATACTTATTCCATCTCTGACACTACAAGCAGTGCATGTAATTATTGGGCTCATGGTGACTACGACCTCCCTAATAGAATATGAAGTACCATCAACAACCAAGAGAATGTGTCATACTAATTTAATAAATGACATAGGTTCATTCACCTTATCACTAGCCAAGTCATGAGGTGACCTATCATAAATACACCACTTAAAATACTTGATAAGGCTCCAAGGTTCTATGAACAAATAGAATTTCAAGACTTCATTCAGTGCTTTGAAGAGTTTTTACCACACCAATGAAGATCATCTTTGATCTTTGGTTCATCTCTTTGATGGAATAGCTATATTATGGTGGTGAACCCATTATGAAAAAATCCTCTAATGGAATTAGGTATGCTCAGCCTTACACCACCAATTCCATCATGATAACAAAGTAAAGGGAGTAGTTAGCTACAATAGAATACAAGCCCCTGAGCCCCACATTAAATCGTATCAAATAATGTGGTGAAATGATGAGTCCTACTTATCAAAATATTTATAGGTGCATGCATTTTAAGGAACTTTATGCACTTATGCATGAGCATGGTATGTTCATGAAGAGAGACACATGGGTACTAGGTTTTGGCCTCTATTGAAGGATAACATAAACTCAACACTGTCTTATTCTTCACTAAGAATGGATTTGTGCCTCACCCTTCAAGCCATGTGTGAAGTGGTATTAGGTAACCCATTTCCCATGGAAGAACATATGAGGATTATCCATTAGGACCCTAAGGAGCCCCTACACTTATTCCATGAACCATTGATACACCAAGAACTTTCACCTATATTAGTCTTTGATTCAAACTAATGTGAAGAAATTTGTCTAGGAAAATAAAAACTCATATTACAAGTGGAAGAAGGTGGAAGATCCATGGGTCTTGACCCATTGTAAAACCATTTAAATACTCCTATAGATGTTGGCACAAGAACTATTTAAGACATAGGTGTTAATATAGACAACCCCTGCCATGGGCCTATTTAGACTATCTAATGCAACATCAACTCAAAACAGGAACCAAAACTGACTATACTAGGAAACTATTAGACTAACGTATAGATTTAAAAAATCTTTCAATTACTAAAATAATATTAGGATGTCTTCCCAAGGAACTATAGTTAAATTAATGGAGTATACCCATCCTTAGGGAAGATACATATCAATCTAGTTGACAACACTTGATAAGAGAAAAATTCCCATATAGGTTGAATCCTAATCTCTGGGTGTATATTAAAGAGGAGATTGATAATATGCTATGCATTGGAATAATCAATTCTATTGATGAATTTGAGTGGTTCAATCCCATGGTGATTAGTATCAAAATGGATAGGCACATATGTATCTATGTGGACTATTAAGTGATTAATGCATCATGTAGAATAGATACATTTCCAACACCATTCACATAGGAAATCCTTGAAGGTGTTACTAGTTGTGAAGTGTACTCCTTCATAGATGGATTCTTTGGGTACCACCATATCTAAATATCTGAAGAAGACTAGACTACGATAATCTTCACCATTAAATGGGGATCATTTTCCTATATTATTATGCCCTTTGGGTTGAAAAATGCCCTAGTAGTGTTTTCACAAATAGTAGTTGAAGCCTTTAAGGACTTCATCTATAAGTTACTCTAAGTCTATTTAGATGATTAGATAGTATATGGTCTAGTCAAGGAGAATTAAACTAACCTTAGGCTTATGATTGAGCACTGTTAGGTCTTATAAATCTCATTAAACTTAAAAAAGTGCCTATTTACAATACCTTTTGGTGTGCTCCTAGGTCATATTATTTGTAAGGAAGGACTCCTAGTAGACCCAGCGAAGGTATCTATTATTTTTTGCCTTCTCGCACTAAAGATGCAACACATGGTCCATGCCATTTTGGGCCACACAAGTTATTACATAAATTTCATTCATGATTATACAAAGATTATTGTGCCCCTAGAAGAACTTATAAAGTAGAATGAGTATTTCATATGGACCTACTCTTGTAAGGAGGACTTTGAAACACTCAATGAAAATCTAGTCACTACTCCTATTCTTCAATTCCTTGATTGGATAAGGCAATTTCATGTCCATGTTGATGCATCTCACATGGACATTGGTGTAATCCTTGCACAACTATGTGATGGTCACCTAGATCACCCAATCTATTTTACTAGTAGGAAGCTCATACCATCTTAAAGAAACTATACCACTACATAGCATGAAGCATTGTTATTGGTTTATGCTTTGTAAAAGTTCATACACTACATATTAGCCACTCCTTTTATTTTATATAAATATCATGAGACTTTGAAGTACTTTTTCAATAAATCCATACTACATGGATAGATCTATCGCTAGATTGTTTTGTTCTAAGAATTCTAGTTTTCAATTATGGTGAAAGCTAGAAAGGCCAATTATGGACCCAACCACCTATCATAAATTCAGAATAGAGAACCACCATGCACCATAAAGGCTGATCTTCTTAATGTACATATTTTCTATGTTACATAGGTACCTAAATAATTGGAAGACATTGAAGCATTCTTGACCACTAGTTTTATGTCTGACTGTCTCACCTCATAAGCCAAAAAGAAACTCACAATTCATGTTGTACCTTTTTAGCTTATATTAGGTGATTTTCAAAATATGGCCATGTGGAAGTTCTTCGATAATTTTTAATGCAACATGAGCACCTCGAGGTACTTTTAAAAGTTCATGAAGGTATTGATGGTGGATACTATGATGGAGAGTCTGCCGAATGGAAGGTTCAACTAGTTGGATTATGGTGGCCAAGTCTCTTCCAAGATGTTAAAGCATATGTTAATAAATGTGGCGTATGTTAACATGTAGGCAAACCTAATCAAAGAGATGTTATGCCTCTAGGACCCATCCCTTATTAATAAACCTTTGAAAAATGGGCTATTTATTTTGCTGGTCCCATCACTCTAGTAAGATGATGGATAGGTTATCGGTACATCATTACAACAAATAACTACCTTACGTGTTGGGTTGAAGCCACACTAACAAAGGATTATACTACTACTACTACTACTACTACTGTTGTTGATGCTGCTGCTACTGCTACTGCTGTTACTACTACTACTACTATTACTACTACTACTACTATAAGGTTAATTTAGGAAAATTCCATAACTTAGTTTTGATTCCCCATGAGTTTCACTAGTGATTATGCAACCCACTTTTTAAATGAAATAAATCACATTTTACTAGCTGAGTTAATGATCGCACACCACAAAATAACCCTATATCACCCATAATCTAGTGGAACTACTGAAGCTTTTAATAAAATCCTAGGTAATACTTTGACAAAGATATATAACATTGGTTGAACAAATTGGGATGATAAGGTGTTTACAATTCTAAGGGATTACCAAACAACCTTCAAGAACCTAAACAAAATCATCCCATTCAACTTGGTGTATGGCAAGGAATCAGTCCTACTAGTAGAGTTCTTAGTACCATATTTATGTATCATGCATGTAAGATAATTAGATGAAGAATCATCTTTAAAATTGTACCTAGACAAAGCTTAATTCCTCACTCATTAGATCCAAGATGTATAAAAACACAAGTAGAAGGCATGGCATGATCACCATATAAAGAATAAAACATTTTCTATAGGAATGAAGGTCTTGTTGTATGACTCTAAGTTTGCATGCCACCCAAGAAAGGTTCACATATACTGGGATGTACCTTTTATAATATATAACATATACATGCTGTATCATGTCGGTTACAAAGGATGGTTGATCAGTTCCTTTTTGGGTAGTATAATAAAAGTTGGCTTCGATTGTATTTCACTTCAAAGTAACTAAAGTTTTTGTAATCAATAAGGCTTATGCTATTAGTTTAGGATTTACTAATTTAATAATAGTTCTTCCTTTATTGTGCACAACTTTTCCTTTTTGTAATTTTCTTTTCAATGTTCTTGTTCTTTTTATGGAGGACCATAACATGTTTTAGTATGGGGTAACAAGTCACGTTTAAAAAGGAAAATATGAAGAGTGTACAAGTTACATATGCACTTGAGTTAAATGGATGCAAAATTTATTAAGGATGCATAAGGTAATAAAGGCACATGATTTAATTAAGGCATGAATTGGTAAGGTTCCTATAATAATTTAAAATTTTAAAAGAGACAATTGTTTCTCACATCACAAAAAGTGTGGGACACAGCTATCATCCATTTCAATGAAAGGTACAAGATGGGATGTGCCATTAATGTGTAAAGAATAGTTATCAAAAAAATGTGCTAAGATTTGATGAGATAATACCATTAATGTATTCATTTCAAAAACCAAATATCCAAATGTGGTGATTGTTAAGGATTTACATTATTTCTATGAAGCGATGGGTGACAAGAAGGCATTAATAAGGATAAACCCCTCTTGGAGCCTATAAATAGGAACATAAAACTCATTTTAAACTTTACCTTGTGTTTAAATTTAGATTATCATAGCCAAAGATAAAGTAACTACCAGAGCTAAGTTAAACCAAATCCAGATCTAGGTAAAGAGACTTCATATCCTTAGCAAACTGCACAAGTCATTACCAAGTTCAAAAGGGACATTATAAGTCTGGTTTATTAGAAAAGTGATAGTTTTAAAAGTTTTAGGTTAAAATTATACCATTTAAGGGTGCTTAAGCTCAAAAATCTAAAGTAATAATCTATAACCACGTATTCTTTTGAAAATATTGGATGGTCGCATGTTAACCTTTGGGATCTTCAAAGGGTAATGTCACCTTAAAAAAGGCCAAAAGACTTGAAACCTTACTAACAATACTAGAAGAAGAAGAGGTGAGTGGATGAGATTGGGTTCCAATTAGAGAAGACACACCAAAAAATAAGTACAATGTGCATAGTAAGAATAAGAAAATATGGTGCACAAGGTGAATCACACCCAATCATCTTCAATTTAGAAACCTCAAGCATCCCCACCCCTGTCTTTACTAATTAAAGAGATGCAATATTTGGATTCAATGTTGTGCATGGAGAACTAGGTCTTTAAGCTCTCCACTTTTACTATCTTTTATTAGAACCTTTGCTAACCTGGGAATGAGGTTGAGCTCTAAAATGATTATCAAGTGGAGACCATTAACATTAGGAACCAAGTGGTGCATGATATCACAAACTTAAACCAACTAGATATCATAGGATTATTTCAACTATTTAATTTTCCATATTTTGGTAATCCATAAAATTTAGTTCAATTCCTTATTTTGTTCATCCATAAGAATTATATGTATTTCACCGAGTGAAACATGAAGATCATGTCCAAAAGGATCAATAAGGTCACATGACTATGATTCTCAAGGATGAGTGTAATTGATGAATTTCTCAACACTAAAGAGATCCAAAATACCACCACAATGATAATGTATCAAAATCAAGGCCATGATATTCACATCAAGAACCAACAATATCCTACCCCCTGGGTTACATTGCAAATTGTCATGACCAAGATCAGAAGAACTGATCATTGGAAAGAGGTTGACATGGTGCACCTCTACATTACTCATCATGTCTCACAAGGGATAAAGTGTAACTGGGATATGTACTTCACTCAAAATATTGTTGAATACATGGAGAGGACCCATTAGGAGTCTAATTATAGGTTTTCATGGGTGTGATCCTCCTCTTAATGGTTTTTGACAAAATTGGGGTGATGGACTATATCTCTAGAGTGTTAAAGTGGGTGTACCCTCCCACACACAAGTACCCCACTAAATGTTACAAGGCATTCACATGCCCTAGTCACATCACCCAATCATACAAGGTTAAGATGAGGTATTGCTTTGATGGGATGAAGGTTGCATTTTGGGATGAGTGGCACATTCCTAAGGACTTGCCCCCTTTGGCTAAAAAGAAAGCATAGTTTGATGTAAATCAGCACTTATCCCTCACATGTATCCAAATGAACCCATCCAAAGAGCTCTTAGCATGGCTTAGGCTACCATATGCCTTTTTGAAATGGTAATTTATAGACTCTATCAATTGAATATACAATGCACAACTTATCATCATGTAGGCTGAAAAAATAGACTCAAAGATTCACACTCTCCATAAATTATTTGTATATCCAGGCAAGAAGGCTTACATGGAGAATATGGAAACAAACTTGATCAACATTTAGGTCAAGCAAACATTGGTAGGGGAGTAAATTCAAAAAAAAATCTACATGATACACCCTTAGAAGAATCCATAGGGTAGGGACCCCAAAGAGAAACTTCCATCAATGTCACCCATGAAGAAGAAGTGACAGGATGTGGATGCCAACACAAGTGGGTTTAGACCCACCAAAAACATCAAAATACTATATAAGTACAATTCTTTAAACCCATTCCATCATATCCCTTTGGGCCACCTCCACCTCACCCTTCACCATATCTATGTTCATTTCCATCTCCCCACACTTCTCCATCTCTTTCACACTCTACAACTCTATACTCTTTACTTTCACACCCTTCATCTCCTCATCCTACTCCTCCTCTTTCTCCACAACCTTCTCCACCTCCACCTCCACCTCCACCTCTACCTTCCCCACCCCCACCAGCTTCACCTCTACCACCCTCTCCCCTAAATAGTTCTACTACAAGATATGCCTAATAGTATCCCCCAAGGAATAAACACAATAGGAAGTTCTTAAGGTGTAAGTCTATAGCTCAGGTTCTAATTTTGAGAAAACTCCCTCCCTAGTGTAAGAGGAGAAAGCCACCTATGATGATTCATTTTTTGATGCCAAAATACAATATGGCAAGGAGGGGGATGGTGAAGAAGAAATTAAGATGGCTATTGGTGGCCATGAGGATGCCAAGTTTGAGCATGACCCTATTAAGGTAAGGGACTAGTTGAGACCTCAAAAGAGTAGGATGGTAGTACAATAGAGAATATACATGACCATTAACAGTTCAAAATCAAAGATAAGATGCCATATCTTTTTCCACACTTCATTCCTAAAGAGGTAACTATGGAAACAAGGAAGCAACTATCCTTCTTACTTAATATGTATAATGAGGAGTGTGAGTTTGAACTACACAAAATATCCTTTCTTTGGGCATGGATGCTCTAGTGATACCAAAAACACTATGGATATATCCAAGAAAGATCTCCGCTATTATTTTAAGAACCACCTTTTTTAATCTAGGCATGGAGATTACATGGTAGAATATTTTTTTAAATTTTGATGCATGCACAGCTGAGAGGAAACATGCTAAAATTGTAGGCATGTAGAATAAGGAAGTTTCAAAGAAATAAGGAAGTTGCCACATTGAAACAAAAACTCCAAGAGGAGACATAGCCAAAATTAAGGGTCTTAAACCTTTGTAAAATAATTTTTCATGAAGACCCAACACTAGCAAATAGTTTACCTCTTGATGGGGATGCCATAGGAAAAATGGAAACCCTGGTTTAACTGCTACTCAAGTGATGCAAGGAGTAACCCACACTATGAGACAAGGGATTAGAGTTGGATAAATAGTTCACCATGGATGTCAACATCTACAAATGTACTATAAGGAGAGTTGGGGAATTTATCCCCATTTTAGATAGCATTTTTATGTGGCTAGCACACCCTCATAAAATCTTGGAGGCTTAGATCCAATTTGAAAAAGCCCAGAGGTAGTAGTTAGTTGATGTTATGCTCTTAATAAAATATAACATCGAGTGAAAAAAATCATTCAAGGATGTAGAAATGATGGAGGATGTCTTAAATAAACATCATCAAAAATTGAACATAAATTTTATAGCCCTCAAAGGATAGGTTGACAAGATTTCTACACTCGAAGATGTCCAAAAGGATGCCACCACATCCCTAGATGAATAGGTCAAGAAGGTTGATGATACCCCAATCAAACCCAAGGAGATAAAGAATGTAAAGGGGACCATATAAGAAATAAATATGAAATTTATCAAGGCATTATCATATTGGGACAATATGAAGAAGGATCTTGATTAGTCTAGACCTAAATTTTTAGATGATGCTAGTATAGGTTATTTCAAGATAGACTAAGAGTGTAGTGTGGGGTGATGTTGGCCCAATAATTTCTACTAAGTTTTTTCCAAGTTTGGCATGGAACTGGCATAATGTGGAAGGACCATGGCATGGAAGGAATATGGTGTAAAATTGATAGGCACATAAGTACCATGTCATGGGACCTATAGGGTGTAAGATATAATGGCATGAAGGAAATAAAACAAGAGGATAACTATGAGAAGACCTAGTTAGAGGGGAAGGATTCATGAGGAGCTTGAGGATATAGGACTTAGAACAGTAGCAAAATACTAGGGAAGCGTGTGGGAAGTGGGAGTAGTTGGAGTAATGGTTCATATGGGTTATTTAGACCTTATTGGTATGAAGTTTTGAAACAAACCACAAGAAAAGGAACAAAAGGAAGTAAATATATATCATAGAGCAAGGATATAGGAGATACAAAGGCCCAGATCATTACGAAGAACTGATTGTTAAGTGTTATGACTCTTAGTCTATTGAGAGTTCATTGGCTAATTTTTCATGCCATTAATTATTTTAAACACTTGGGCAAGGAAAAATAAGTATAAATACCTCTATTATAAATCATTATGAGGATGAATGGGTTTTCAGATGTCATTGTGATAAACATATACCTTTCTATGGGTTAAGCTTAATATATGAGAATAGCAGGTTTTTGTTAACTTTTTTTTTATGAATGATGGTGTGAATTATGTGCTGGCTTATATATGAGTTATAGCCTATCACATTTTATTTTTTGAGATAATTAATTTCTAATAAAAAATTACAATATTATGCATCATAGTATTATTCAAACCTAGAACTCAAAGGATCAAGGTAGTCTATTTATGCTTTTTATATAATCCATGTTTGATTAGCATATAGAGGATTATGAACAAGTTATCCAAACTATGCAACAACACCTCTGGGAATTGGTCTTTTATTACACACTTTAGGTGATTACACAAGACATAAATCTTGAATTAAAGGGCCAACATGCTAGTTCATTGGGCTAGACTTCAACACCAATGTGGAATTATCAAAAATAACCCAACAAATGGATAATGAAGGTTGTTTAAAATGGAAAATTATTATAGATAATAAAGAATCAGATGAACAAGAGGCTAAATTGAACCATGAGGTAGAATTATTAAGTGCTCTATAAGATTTTAAGTTTCAAAGAAGGAAGAATTAGAAACTAAGATCATTGGTTAAGAGTTATGAGGAAAAAATCAATCTCTTTGAAGAGATGCTAATTAACAATACCAATGAATTTGAGGAGATCATTAAAAAAATTATAAATTTAGATTGAGATTATCATTTCAAGTTTTAATATCAATAAGGAAGAATGCATTGAGTTTGGAATATAAATGGATTCCTTGAAGACAAAATTAGATCAAGCAACAATCAAATTGAAGACACATTAGAAATTTGAAAAGAGCACTGAAGTCTTTGGTGATATTTTGAATAGGCATAGGTCTCCACATTAAAATTTATGTCTCAGATTCAAAGAATACCAAAAAAAACAAGGAGATTCAAACCTCAAAGGACAATGGACTATCAATAAGTGATGGTACTAATAAAGTAAATACCTATGAATAAACTCTCAAATTTGAGACTAAAATTTGTCATCAACAAGTCAAGAATAATGTGACTCCTTCAAGATACAAAAAAAGTAGAGGTACATCATTCAACATAAAATAGACAAGGTATGTGAATCCTTTCAATGGTTATTGTTTTTCATGCAATCATATGGACATAGAGCTATGGATTGTAGATATCATGTTAGAATCAATCCATCATGGAGGAATATGGTGAATTTCCATCTCAATGGTAGAAGTAGAATTCTATGCTATAATTATGATTAGAGATGACATATTACAAGGGATTTCAAGATAAGGCATATGAAAAAGATGAGTCAAAATATAATGTTATATAGTCATACCACTGAGAAGTGGATTAAGAAGTTACAGAATGTGGAAAAGGTGAAGGAGTAGAAGACTAAAGGATAAGAATTTATGATAGCTCAAAATAACTTTCACATCTAAGATGAAGGCATGAAATGGTATATAGACAATGGTTTATCAAGCCATATGAAAAGGTATAAGAGCAAGTTCATCTCATTTAAGAAAAATGTTGTAGGAATAGTGAGTTTGGAGATAACACAACTTCCAATATAGTTAGTAAGGGTATCTTATGTTTGGACAATGGGAAGAACAAGATAGATAATGTGTTCTATGTAGAAGGTTTGAATAAGCTTCTTAATGTAAGTCAACTGTGTAACCAAGGACACACACTAACATTTCATGACATAGGGTGTAATATAAGGAAAGACAAATTAGTAATGTTAATTTCCAATGATAAGAAGACTGAGAATACTCTATATGTCTTGAATGAAATCAAGAAGGAGATATGTTTTATGAACAAGATGTATGAAGTCTAGGTATATAAAAAAAGGTTAGGCCACCTAAACTTTGATAATCTAGTCAAGATAAGATTTGATAATTCTATGAATAATATGCCTAAAATAACCAAACCTACAAACACACTTTACAAGGCATGTCAACATGGTTAGTAGACTAGAATAAGGTTCAAATCTAAGGAATATTCTACTACAAGACATTTAGAGTTAATACCCTCTAATCTCTATGGACATATAAGATTCCAAAGCCTTCAAATAGATAGTTATTTCATGTTACTCATAGATGACTACACAATTATGAATTGGGTAACATTCTTTAAATAAAAGTCAGAAGATCTTGATAAGTTAAAGGCATTAAAAGCTCTTGTTAAGAATGAAATAATGGGAAGATAAAGTACCTAAGATCTGATAGAGAAGGAAAGTTTTGGTCTAATGTGTTTGATGACTTCTATGATGTACATAGAATAAGGATATAATTCTTAATACTAGGAAACCTCAGTAGAATAGGGTAGTTGAAACAAAGAATAAGACAGTTCAAGAAATGGAAAGAACTATGCTAAATGAGTCTAGACTATGTGATGGATACTGAAGAGAGGTAGTGAGCACTACAGTTTACATTTTTAATAGGGGAAAAATAAGGACTAATTGAAATAAGACCTCTTATAAAATTTTAAAAGGCAGACCTGGTAATGTGGAACACTTTAGAGTGTTTGAAAGCAAATGCTTCATCAAAAGAGATGAAAAAGACTTAAGTTTGGTTCTAGGTTTGATGAAGGTATATTCTTAGGATAATAATCAATAAGCTCAACCTA
Organism: Torreya grandis; assembly: GCA_037957365.1. NCBI lineage: Eukaryota > Viridiplantae > Streptophyta > Pinopsida > Cupressales > Taxaceae > Torreya > Torreya grandis. The sequence goes on from JARHVA010009132.1 coordinate 28,284, forward strand.
TATATTCTATTATAAGAGGTTGTAGAAGATATTAGAAAGCATCAATGTGAATATTAATGAGACAAGTGCTAAGAAGTCACACTCACAGTCAAAGGACACATAAGATAATTTGGAATTCAATAATGAAGAAGAAACAATAGAGATATATGAGGAAGATGAAGAATTTGAGGAAAGACAAGATTCAAAAGGTCCTTCAAGATAGATTTAGAGACACCATCCTAAATCATAAATAATTGGCAATAAAGATGCAAGAATGTAAACAAAGAGAAGGTTGATAAGTAACCTAAATCAAGAGAATGTTTTTATATTGTTTAAGATTAAACATAAAAGCCTTGTAGAGGCAAGAAAAAAAATGTTTGGATAGGTGTTATGAATGAGGAGTTAGACCAAATACAAAATAAAGAGACTTGGGAACTAGTCCTAGGCCTAAAAACAATAATGTCATTAGTACTAAATGGGTGTTTAGGAACAAGCTAAATGAAGATGTAGAAGTCACTAGGAATAAGTATAGATTGGTATGTAATGGGTATGTGCAATTTGAAGGGATAGATTTTGAGGAGAATTTTTTTATAGTAACAATATTGGATGCTATTAAACTATTTTTATCATATGCAAGATTTGAAAGATTCAAGGTATATTAAATGGATGTTAAGTCATCTTTTATAAATTAAAAATTAGAACAGGAGGTATACATAGAGCAAATGGAGGCTTTGTCATTATTAGGTAATAACGAATATGTCTGTAGATTAAAAAAGGCTCTTTATGTTCTAAATTAAGATTCTAGGGCTTGGTACACTAGATTAGAAAGGTATTTATTGGACCAAATATTTAAAAGAGGAGTTACAGATAGTAATCTATACATAAAGATAGAAGGTGAACATCAATTTATAGTAGTTGTCTATGTGGATGGCATCATATTTGGTGGAAACAATGATAATATGACTAAGGCCTTTATAGATGTGATGAATAAGGAGTTTGAGATGTCCATGCTAGGAGAAATATCATTATTTCCCTAATTACAAATCAATCAATTAGAAAAAGGTATATTCATTTCAAAAGCTAATTACATAAGAAAGATGTTGAAGAAATTTGAGATGGAATATTTCAAGGTAGTTAGCACTATTATGATCATAAGGTGTAAGCTAATCAAGGAAGACAGATATCCAAAGGTCAATTAGACATCATATAGTTCAATGATTGGAAGTTTTTTATACACTACTAGCTCTAGGCCTAACACCATGCAAGTAATAGGTCTTGTGAGAAGAATTCAAGCAGACCCAAAGTAAAATCATCTAAAGGTAGTCAAAATGATACTTAGGTATCTCAAGGGGACTATGGATTTTGGATTGTAGTACCCTAAGATCAAGGAGCTTAACTTGACAACCTATACAGATGTAAACTAGGTAGGGAGTCTATATGATAGGAAGAATAGTAGTGGAGGAGATCTATTCTTAAGAGAATGCCTAGTATCATGGATAAACATGAAGCAACCACCTATGACATTAGTTATTTGTGAGGTTGAATACATTATAGTGGCTTCATATTTCCATTAGGTCCTATGGATGAGACATATCTTAAAAGACTAGAAGGTGGAGTATGATAGTGATAGCCCTATCTATTGTGACAATACGAGTGCCATAAGCATATCAAAGAACCTATGATGTACTCAAGAACTAATAAAATTACCATCAAGTATAATTTCCTAAGAGAGTAGGTAAGTGAACAAAGTTTTAAACTTGAATATGTTTCTACAAAGTATCAGATTGAAAACATTTTGACTAAGCCACTTCTAAAAGTAACATTTGAACATCTAAGACAAGAATTGGGTGTAGTTCCTATTCCTAGCAGTCATTAAAGAAGTCATTTGATTATGGGGAGATAATAATGTGGTTAATTAGATCTAATATAAGGTGAGTAGTGTTGATAATATATGCATAGCGATAGGGGGACCATGTTTGGATGTTGCTCCATAAATTCATAATCTTGTGTGTTGAGTGTTTTGGTTGTAAGAGGTGTGATACAAGAAGTTCTAGGCATCTCCTTGACATTTATGTCAAAGGAGGAGAAATTCCATAATCATGCTGAAATTTCATGTTGATATAATTTTTTTAGAGTGGTTGCCATCAATGATAAAATGGGAACTATTGAGTATTGTCATTGATGTCAAGAAGTGCATTTTATGAAGGTTGATATCAAAGGTGACTAAAAACAATTGATAATGTTTAATGTGATAAGGTTCATTGAAGGAGTTTTTTCATAATATATTATTTTCATGAGATAAATAAAAATAGATAATTTGAATGGAAATAATGTCTTGTGGTTGTTAGAAGGTACAGGTCATGGATGTCAAAGTGCATAAGAAACCTAGTCATGACATAAAGAGGTATGTGCATGAAAATGAATGAACACAAGAATGTGAAGGTTTTATGGTAGTATTTAATCATTTAATTAAGGTTTATAATCATTCATGAGAGTTCCAAAGAGAGGCTATAAGGGTAGTACCTTTAGTCTATGTCTATATCTAGACCTGTCTTAGACCATGCCTATCCTAATGAGGTATGAAGATAAGATTTAAATTAAATTATGCACATGTGATCATAGAAAAAGGTGAGATAATTTATTTTAGGCATGATCACAAAGTTTTAGGTCAATATTTGAAAGTAAAGTGCATGAATCATAGTTTTAAGACTTCTTGAGGTCACAGAATGAGGTCTCAAACATGAGAATCACTTTCAATCATTCTTTATCATGTGTAACCTCTACATGGGAGTCTAATTTTTTAATAAGATATGGGGAAGGGTCCTAGATAAGATCTCTAGGCATTGGTTTTGGATTCAATGGGCATTCCTTTATGAATAATCATTAACACCAAAACCTGTGTTAAACCTCTCTAAAACCCTAATAAGGACCTGATGTGAAATATATTATTTAAATAATCTCATAATGGATTAAAATTCATAAAAAAATCTATTAGATCATGTATTAAACCCTTTTAGGTAACTCTAGGTGGTGGTGGTTAGTCATATGAGAGAGAAAATACATAGATACAAGCTTATTTGTCAAGAAATTATTGTAGCTCTCAAAATTTATATTCATCAAGAAGATAAAATGGATGGGAGAAGAAGATAGAGAATCATTTTTTATTTCCATTATGATTTATTTAGATTTTTTATCCCTCAACTATTTTATTTTGGTCATCTAAGTTAGCCAGTCATAGACAGACCTAATGGTGTGAATAGTGTAAAACTCAGGTAGAAATGGAAAGATAGATTTGGAGGTCTGTGCATGATAGATTGATGTAAAAAATCACATGAATAATTTACTCTTGAATTTTAATTCATTTTCATGATTTGATAATATTTTTAGGGTAGTATGTGTGGTGAAAAAGTTACTCACAAATTGGCATGTCTGGTTTAAATAGTAATGTGAAACATATGGTCAAGAAATCAGTCTACAAGACCAATATTTGGATTTAGAACATATAAATTTTATATTTTAGGATGCTATGGAAATATCATATAACCATTTATATACATCAAGATCATGAAATCTATCTAGATAAGAGTTGGAGGTCTAATTCATCATGCTAGTTTTTTAGGTGAATTGGCAATTCTAAGTGAGTGAGTTGCAGATATGTTCTTGAGACTTTATCTCCTAAGTGAAAGTGTGCCAAGAATTTGGTGATGAACCTAAGGTCATGTATAATCTATCTAAATGTTTAATTTTTTAGGGTTTATTATCTTAAAGGTGTTTAAGCTTGATTTTTGCAAGACAAACATTTGAGGTACACAGACCTAATAGGGTAGTTTGTCCCAAAGGAGCTTACATGATATTAATTAAGGGTACAAGTATAATAAATAATAAATTAGGTAATTATATTTTGTTGGATAATTTATTAAAGGGTTTTTTATTGTTGGATAGTTCCATCAAGGCCTAAGAGGATCAAGTTTTGGTGCTAAGAGGATAAACCTAATATAACTAGGTCTCCATGAGACTTAAAGGAGAAATGAGGCCTAATTGAGTTGTTGAATACTAAAATGGGTTCAAATTACATTTTATTAATGTTCATAAGATGTTATAATACCTATTTTATGGCCAACCTAAGCTATTTTAGGTGTTTGTCTGACCAAGTGGTGTGTGACCATGAGTCAAGTATATATATAATGTAGTTTAGGCCTATTTATATGTATGTAATAAAAGTGAATAAAATATTGCATGGTTGAGAAGAAGGAGGTCTTGAAATTAGACCATAATATAAGAGTATATTTGTGGTGATAAAAATTAATGATTTGGATGAGTTGGTTTTGAGTCACTTAGGGAGTTGGTGCTTCCTTGAAAACAAGTGTTTGCTAAAACCTAGTCAAGTGGGTGCTTGACTTTATTGGCATTGGTGCTCCAAGTTGAGTTGGTACTCAACAAAAATTGGTATTTTTTTATAGTAATTTATTCCATTTATAGACATCATAGTGTTTTTTCTTCCCCTTGATGGTTTCCCACTCACATATGTGTTTTCTTGTGTTATTTTCATGTGAATGGTTCTTTATGCATTGCCATATCATTGTATTGATTTCATAGTTCAACGAACATTAAAGGATAATTTATTGAAATTTTTCAAAAAATAATTCACCCCCTTCCCCACTTCTCTTTAGTTATTTTACTTCTAACAATATGTCCCACCCATACAAGCCACCAATGATCACCACACATGGTTTCATGATTCCAAAAACAAGATCTATCACTATCCTTCTAAGAAACTCATGTCAACAATTCAAAGGTTCATTAGCAATGAATCCTTTAATGAAACATAATCTCAAGGAAAGGATGAAATTAACTAAGGATCTAGATAAATATTACATCATCATCACGAAATTATAATTTACACAACCATAATTATAGTTTCAATCATAAAATACATCCCATGGATGTTGTATATATATATATATATATATATATATATATCCATGAGAATCAAAGCATCCTCATGGGTGCCAAAACTTAACCCAAAATCAAATAATCATCCATATGGATGTGAAACATAACCAGGGGCATTATATCCTCATGGGATTAAAACATACCCATGATATATATATATATATATATATATATATATATATATATATATATATATATATATATGTATGTATGTATGTATGTATGTATGTATGTATATATCCATGAGAATCAAAGCGTCCTCATGGGTGCCAAAACTTAACCCAAAATCAAATAATCATCCATATGGATGTGAAACATAACTAGGGGCATTATATCCTCCTTATGGGATTAAAACATACCCATGATCAAAATAACCATATCATGGAATCAAAATATATCCACAAACTCAATGGCTTCTAGCCTATTAAGTGATAAAAACATAATCTCTTTCATTCAATTGAAGGGTCAACAAACAAAGCCTAAATTTATTTGAATACATATATTTTCAGCACCTTAGTATTATGATGCATAATACTTATTTACTTCCAAGTTACAATGGTTACAATTCAGCTAACCATAACTAAGTATCCAACCCAAAACCCTACGTAGACTTAGCTTATAAGTCCATTATGTGGAACAAAAAAATGTTCCCAAGCATTAAACAAGATATTTAATAATTCCTTTACTTTGTTACAACTGATCACGTATAGCAACACATAAGCCAAGCAAGAATTTACCATTACTTTCCCTTGTTGTCAATGCATTATAGATATATAAACTCATAATTTATCCACCACGAGTTCTATTAAAATGAGAAAAGAAGTAAGAAACAACCCTTTGATGTTCCTACTAAACCATCTAGGATATAAAAATTCCTTATAAGGGTATTTATGTTTCATATCTCTAGCATGGCTCAAATCAGTTAATTGAATTGATATGAATATACTAATGCAAATAAAATAGTTGTATACACACAATAGTTTAGCATAAATTTACCAAGGTTTACCATCATGTCTGCCCAAAGGTAAACTTGCCTTGGAATATCCTTTCCCAACTAGGATCTTCTTAAACCCATAGAGACATTCTTAATCCACTTACAATTATAAAACTTACAAGAGGCATGCTAGTTCCTTAATTGCATCATTGAACTCTTTTCAACAAACTCAATCAGATATTTGGTTTACTGAGCAATAAATTACAAAAATCTTACCTATGAGGATATCAATGTTTATCACCACAATTCATGATTTCTATCTCCTCAAAGATCAAGATATTCCCCTAACTAGTGGAAAGCACAAGCTCAACTAATTAACCCAAGAAGACCAACTCCCTATACCCAATCTAACCCTCAAGGTTAGAATTAAACCCTTTATCCTCCTAATGTCATAATGTTCCAAGAATATAGTGATGTGTTTCCCATACAACCCATCAAAATATACCAAAAATTGTTTCCCTTTATTCTAAGATCAAATCATTTGCCATTTATCTCCCATTGACCTGCCCATATAGGCCAATGGTCGACAATTAAGGCTTGCTCGAATGCAATAAAAAATGGGAAGGTTCAATCCAACCAAGGCAAAGGTAGAGAGCATGCACATTATATGAAAATTATACTTTGATCACCCCATTTTCATATAAACAACACCAACTCAGTCACATTAGTTATCACACCTTGAAGGTTGATATACTATGTGTACACACATTCATGCATCAGTTGCATCATCAAATTTTACACCCATATAAGTAGGTGTTGGAAAGCTTTAAAGTTATTCAATGCTCGATTCA
>JARHVA010009132.1:45000-92500 GCA_037957365.1 Torreya grandis
TTCAAGTTGATTATATTAAATAATCTTTTTATTTAAAGTCTATCTTTTGACATCATATTTGGCTAAAATTCCTAGTACATGTCTTTGTTTGAGCCTATCTTTTGACATTATGTTTGGCCAAAATACCTAGAAACCTTTATTTTCCTAGATTATACCTCTTTGGAACACTTTGGACCTAGAGTTTAACATTTTATTTTTCATTCACCCACTTGACCTTTTTATGTGAGACATTTAACATTGGACCAATTCTTACAAATCACTTTAGTGGAAAACATGTTCAATAACCCAACTATAAAAGAAGTGTCTTCTTATTCTACATAGAATAGTGAGCCAAACTTAGTGGACAATATGCAAGTATCATCTAATCTAGACAAAAGTGGTGTTAACACATAAATAATTAGTCCACAATAGAATATACATTTAGTTAATACCATCAGTGGTTTACAAATATAGGGGAAAGAAATTCTACTTCCCAACCACAAAAAAATACCTCTAATCCTCAACCAGCTACTTCTTCGATCATACAACCTCAAGGATTAAGTAGTCCAGCCATGACCAGTGCATGCCTCAATAAAATGTGAAAAATGTTACTCTATCATAATAGGTGATGACTAATATTCCAAAATAATAGGCACAATATAACTTACCCATGAAGCAAAGGCAAAACATTTTTCCACCTTAATAGGGAGAAAACAATGTTCCACCTTGCCAAGTAGTGATGAATATACCTCTTCAGTCATAGAACAACATGCCATTATAATCACCAATAATGTCTAATTAATAATGTAAAACTATTGGTCAGTTACAAATTCTGAATCTCAAACATGCATCTACTTCCCAACAAGGATTCACACAAGCAAGAGGTTATGATGTTCCAAAAGTACCAATTAGGGAAAATTTGCCTTTCATTCTGAATATGCCACAAACTCAATGATAGAGCCTTGGTTTACAAGTTTCCCTTAATCAACAAGGTATGAATAGTCAACATCAAGTACCTAATCTACCTCAATAGACATAGTATGTCCATATCCTTTTATCTCAGTCATAATTTCCCCAAAACTAGGCCCATATACTAATTTCCAACCAAAATATCACACAATAATACATGCAATTCCAACAATCACACCCTAATATGCATGTGCATATTCTTGGTCAATTTAAGAACCAAACCAATAGTCCCAAACTAATGCCTCCATTATGCCCTGATCAAAGTAATCCACTTTCAACCACCCAACCTCCACCTCAGGCCAATGTTCCCTTCAGTTTCCTTACACAAGAATTATATAAAATGAAGGATGTAATTTATACCATCCAAGTATGGAAATAGACTAAAAATTTTAAGTTGGGTGACGTGTGTTCTTACCCTTTCAACATGGAAAATCTGCAAATACCATTTGCTCCAGGTATGAACCACCAAAGTTTGACAAATATAAGGGGAAAAGTGACCCTAGGCCCTTTTAATGGAATTCTTTATTACATGCCAACTAGTGGCACAAAACAACATATACCTCTTATTATTGTTTCCAAGGAGCCTAGTAGGATAGGTGTTGGAATGGTTCTTGAAATCACAAAATATTTTAGTTTCTATTTTTTATGATCTTTTAGATAAGTTTTTGCAAAACTTCTCCTATAATATCAAGCATGCGATTTTGTTGGTAGATTTAACTCAAGACAAATAAAAGGTTGGGGAAATATTTTTGAGTTATGGGTAGCAATGGAGATCCCTTACAAGTTTATTTCCCCATAGTCTACCAGACAAGCAACTAGCCCCTGTGTTTACAAAGTCTTTACATAATAAGATATCTTACCATCTAAAACTACAGTGTGCACACACTTTCAAGGATATCATTAACAAAGGTTAATTTATCAAAAATGACCATATTAACAAAGGGATCATCAAACTTATCTCATCAAATCAGACCCATAATCAAAACTAGAATAATGGCCAAAATCAAAACTAAGTCTAAGTGCAAGCATTGTAACCAATATAAGCCAATAATTTTGATAAACCCAAGTATTTAAATCACAACAAGAATGTTCTAAGAAATAGATTAACTGAGTTATGATATGTCTAAATGGTGAAAAAACCATGTGCTCAGCCTTTACCACATATGCAAATCTCTCACTACCAATAACCTCTTTAACAAATGCAACAAGTGTAATAGCCTAGACTAGCACAACAAACAAAAACAAAATTTGCATTTTCAAAGCCCTCCTTCAAGGAGAATTATGCCTAGCTCATCGTGTCTGTAATGACCTTAGAGAACCCATTAAATCTATGTTTTACAAGCTCACCATATCTAATCTAATTAACTGGTCTGTTCTAAAACACTATCCTAAGGACATTGACTACCTAGTTTGGTATGGACAAAATGAATTTTTCAAGTATCATCAGGTTAATGGACATAATTTGTGTTGTTATGTGAAAATTAAACATTTGATTGAGAATAGGCTATAAAATAAAAAGATAACATTAGATCATGGAGCTTCCACATCTAATCAGAACCTGGGAATCTATTAGAACCCCTTTCCATAACATAAAAACTAGTAATGGTAGTAATAATAACCATTACAACAACAATAGTTTCAACAACCTATTTAGAACCAAGAAAACCAAAAATATAACCAATAACATTAGCTAATGGATGGAATGAAAGCCATAACAATGTTAATAACCAATAGACCTACCACGCAGTTGCACATGGATACAACAAGGTTCTAGGCCATATTGTGGGTGGTCACATTTCCACTATTTCCATCAATCTGATACCTAATACCAATAAAAAAATACCATTACTAATCATTCAAAATCAGCCAACCCATGTCAGTGATCCTTCCTTGACTTGGGACTACATATAGGCATACAAAAAATTATTGGTTCTCACTTTTGGACCTTATATCAATAACTCATCATTAAATTTTGACCACACATAAGTGCATCGACAACTAAGAGTTATCTGATCTAGTCCCCCTCCTCCATCATTTATTAGCAATAATGGTCCTATATATAATCTTGATTGTGTAGTCATGACTTGATGGTCAAATACTACCATACCAACCCAATATCCGTTTGCCACTTTAGCCATTTAACCAACCATTCTAGCTATAAATAATCCATTTACCATTGTACAAGAAAATAATTTTAATATTATGGAAAAATTATATAAGATACCTACACAACTCTCCATTTTAGATTTGTTGCATATTTCTACAATCCACAAGAAAATCTTAATAAAGTTCCTTGGCTAATCCCAAGCTCCTAATGACATATCCCCAGATAAATTTCAATCTTGGTTGGACATCTAGCTCCAAGCCAATAATTAAACTTTGACCAAAGCAATATTTCATCCCTTGCTCATTGCATAACAATCCATTATACATCAAAGTTATCATAATGTAGCACAAAGTGAAATGTGTCCTCATAGATAATGGATCTGGTCTAAATATCATGTCTCTAAATCTCATCAAGATTATTGGTTACACCATAGTCAATTTATATCCAATAATGATCACCATCAAGGTCTATGACAATGAAGAATGGGAATCATAGGGCACCATCACTTTGCCAATTAGCATTGGGCCCTTGATCGATGATACACTATGCCATGTTTTAGACCTTGATTTTTCATATAATATTATTTTGGGTAGACCTTGGAAACATGATATTTGTGTGATCCCATTGATATTTCACCAGTATATCAAGTTCTCCCATTCATGTATGGAGGTTACCATTTAGAGAGATTTGCATCCATACGAACATTGCAAGCATTTAGAGGTTGAGTACCAAAGTAATAAATACTAATTTTTCTTGAACCTATTTTCTATGAAGGACAAGGGCAAAGAAATACTTGTTGATTCACAAGAGGCCAATTGCATTAATCTAGATACCCTTGATTCACTTTCCCACATGTCAGATCCTAAAATATCTCATAATTATACTATCCCAGATAATGGCCTAGGAGAATATTTGACCCATGATATGTTCCACATTGCCAAGCTTCCATAAAACCCCAAATCCTTTCAAATACCTAAATCCAAACCATCCTACCTAGGATGGAAATGAAAGGGAAAATACAAAAAACATAATCCATCACCTATCATTTTAATACTAGCCTCTAGCCTAGAATAATACCCTATTGTAGATGATGAATCATGATTGTATAATGAGAAAATGGTCAACTGTTACCTAAATGCCAAGTATCCCATTTCAAACAAAATCATGAAGAGGCACAACTATGAAGGAGGAGGCCTTCAGCTAATTCAATAGGGTCTATTTGAGATAATTTTTACCACTTAGTATAAATGAACATATGATCTTGGATTTAAACCTTCTAGGGGTGACCCCATGTACCTTATTCATGTTCCAATGCCAATGAATAGTGATGACAATTCTAATGATGAAGTAGAGTCTAATCATAGCTTTTTCAATGACCTAGATGATACTAATTATTTGACACCAATGCCATTTATACCATTAGACCAATCATTTTCCATAATCCACTTATATTATATTATCCTCAACTAATAAAATAGTACTAAAAAGAATCAACAGTGTTGGTCAATGAGTTTCAGAATGATGAGGCTTTCTACAATTTTTTATGCCTTAGGGACGATGTTTCATTAAGAGACCACGAATAAGGATTCTTAATCAAGTTAGATCCTGAAGCCTATTTTGGATAATGGGTGAACACCCTTAGCCATAAATAATTAAATAAAATATTGAGGCCCTAATGTGAAAACCTCTTTGAGGCATTTTGGACCAAATAAATAGTAAAGATAAAGGCTAGACTAGTGGTGAAAACCTGTTTCAGGTGCCATTAGACATGGTTGTTCACCCTTATTCAAACATAGCTTAGGAGACCACCAATAATGAACTTGACTATGGGTTTGAGTTTATTATTGAAGAATATAAATATTTTGATTGAATCATCTAAGAGCTTCTAATAGTATTTATCACATGGCCAATCCCACCATTAGGGGATTCTGATCCATCATGCCTAGGAGAACTTGAGGAGCTAGTCCTAATAGAGGATTATACCATTGTAGGCCATTTTAAATCTTTGTCAACCATTATAGAATATGGTTTGACCTTTCTTATAGAGGACATGACAAAAGTTAACATCAGGACTCTAGATGACCTAGAATGGATCAAATTAGGTCTATCCCTCACTAAAGAGGAACATGAAGTCTTTATATACCTTTTTATGGAATTAGTTGATATAATTACATGGGCCTACTCTAACATGCCTAGTTTGGACCCTGCCTTGGTTTTACACCACCTTGTGGTACATCCTGATGCCAACCCTATGAAATAAAAATTTTGAAAGATACATCCTCAAATTGTTGTATTAGTAAAGTAAGAGTTGGAAAAACTCTTAGAAGTGAGATGTATTCATCTAATTGACTACTCAAAGTGGATCTCCAATGTTAAACCAGTCAACAAGAAGATAGAAGGAATCAAGATTTGCACTAATTTTAGAGACATAAACAAGGAATATCCAAAGAATGAATTTCCTTTATGAAACATTGATATTATTATTGACTCCACAATGGGTTACAAAATGAATTCACTGATGGATGGATTCTTAGGCTACAACTAGATCTAAATTATGTTAGAAGACTAACATAAAACAACATTCACCACTCCATGGGGAACATTATATTATCAAGTTATGTCATTTGGCCTAAAAAATGTAGGGCCACTTACCAAAGAACCATGAACATCATACTTCACAATATGATGCATGATATTGTTGAAGACTGCATCGATGAAATACTCAGTAAATCAAAGACTAGGGCCAATTATACAACAATGCTATGAAGGATATTTGAGAGACTAGATGAATAGAAATTTAGAATCAACCCTAATAAGTGTGTTTTTAGAGTTACCTCAGGTAAATTTATAGGATTCATTTTATCTCGTTGAGGCATTAAAGTCAATCCAACCAAAGTACAATCCATAAATCAAATGCCACCACAAACTAATTTGAAGTAGATCTATAGTTTACAGGGTAAGATACAATCTATTAGACACTTCATATCTTAATTAGGATATAAGTTCCACCCATTTACACATCTATTGAATAAAGGGGTATAATTTCATTGGGATAATGAATGTTAAAAAAAAATCAATAATTGAAGGACTATCTTACAAATTTGCCTAGTTTATTGCCTCATATACTAGGAAAGTTGTTATTATATCTATTGGCCACAAGTAAAGCCTTAGGGTAATTTCTAGCTCAACATGATGATAATGTAAAATATCATGCCATGTACTATCTAAGATGTACACTAGTCACATATGATCACAATTCAATGCCCATTAAAAAATCCTATTTAACTATGGTCTTTAGAGCTTAGAAACTGTGCCATTACATGTTAAATAACAAGACCATGGTCATTTGGAAAGTAGATCCTCTCAATTATATACTATCTAAAATATATTTATAAGGCCATATGGCCAAATGGATCATGATCTTAAATGAATTTGAGATAGAATGTGTTAACTAATAAGCCATCAAGGTATAATTTCTTATAGATCAACTTGCTAAAGCACCCCTTGCTATATAGAACCACTACCAATCCATTTCCCAGAAGAATCCATTATGACCATCATTGAAACACATCTTGAGGATTAACACTAGAAGCTATATTTTAATGGATCATTCACAACACATGGATTAGGGGTAGCCTTTTGTTTATTACTCCATAGGGGGATCTAATCCCTAAGTCATTTAGGATCAACTTTCCTTATACCAACAACATGATTGAATATGAAATACTTATTGTAGGGATTTTATAGGTAGTAAAATAAAACATAAAACATCTAAAGGTTTATGGTGATTCTCAATTAATCATCAATCAGGTTACAAACCATTTTTAGACCAAGGATGACAAGCTAGCACCATACAAGGCCATGGTTGATACTCTCAAACAACATATTTTTTATGTATAGTTTGAATATATACCAAGTCCCAATAAAAAAATAATATATCCTATGGACACCATTGAGTCTTTGATTTGACATACAAATATGACCAAATAATACTAGTTTCTCATTGAAAATCTACTAGCACTAGATCATGAACCTTTAACCATCATAATGATCTATGATATTGTTGTCCCCATCTCTATTTGGTATTATAACCTTTATACCCATCTTAATTACCAAATAATACCACCATATCTATCCCATAAATAATCCATAGCCTTTATCTACCATGCCACACATTATACCTTACTTGTACCAACCCTATATAGCCATAATTTTGATGGAAATCTGATTCATTTTTTAACTTTGATAGAATGTACATTAGCATTATATGAATCTCATGAAGGAATATTTTTATCCCACACTATCAAGGTTGTCCTATCCAAAACTCTCTTGCGTATCGATATTATTGGCCAATAATAGATGTAAATGTAGTTGCATATGTGAAAAAGAGTGATAAATGTTAATGACATGCAAATCTAATTCATGACCTAGCCAAGACTTTTAAACCAATGCTTACATCATGGCCATTTACTACATGGGGCCTTGATCTCATTGGGAATATAAACCCCACCTCATATGATGACCATAAACATATCCTTATCTCTACTAATATTTCACTAAGTGGGTTGAAGCTATACCCCTCACTTACGTGACTAGAAAGCAAATTTCCAAATTCATAATTAACCATATAATTTTCCACTATGGTATCCCCTCTAATATTATATATGATAATTTTAGATCATTCAAAAATAGGGATGTCAAATCACTATGTGTTAAGTAAACACTTATTCAACATTTTTCCATGGCATATTACCCATAAGGTAATAGCTAAACTAAAGCATATAATAAAACCATTGTCAACATCATTAAAAATATAATCAATGATGTCATCCATGATTGACACATTCAAATATTATGTGCCCTATAGGCATACAATACCAATCATGATACTATAATAGGAGCCACTTCATATTCACTTGTTTATGTCACTAAGGCCATTCTTCCCATTGAGGTTGAGTTACCTTCTTTGTGCATCTCTCTTAAAAATATCCTAGATGATGAAGACTATCAAGTCACTCACCTAAAAGAGATGAAATAACTTGATGAGAAATGCATGGCTACATTGAATAACCCACAAGCATACCAAAACCAACTCTGTGGCCACTACAATTGGTGCCTCATACATAGAGAATTTGAGCTTAGTAATCTTGTTCTTAAAGAAAACAAACAAAATACCACGGTTGAGAATAAACATAAAGGCAAGGTCAAACCTAATTGGATAGGCCCTTTCATCATTATTTTGAACTATGGTACTAGAGCATATAGGATCGTTACACCAGATGGGATGAACTTGATAAGTTGATGAGCATTATACACCTCTTCACTTGAGAGACCTATTATATTGTCTATGAGGACCATTTCAATTGTACCATAATACTGATATTCTTATTTGTATCATAACATTCTACCATGTTTCTTTATAACATACATTTTCTATTGACTAAGTTTTTTTTACACCACCCTACCCAACCCTTTAACCTTTGTTCCATTCCATTGGTTATACAACCACTTTTAGTAAGAAGATTATGATCAAGTTTCAGTAGTTATTTAAAGTATTACAAATATAGGTTTTATTTTTAGAGTAGTATGATAGTAGTTTTGGTAGTTACATTTTTTATTTCTTGTTCCCTTCTCTACCATGTGGGTCTAATAATAACCACCTTTGGGCAAATCAGTGTTTCATTATCATGCTACTAATTATAACTACCTGTGAGAAAATTAGTATCATTGACTTATGCCATTATTTCCTAATTATAAATTCCTATGGTAAAACTATGGGAAACACTTCTTTATCATGCCTTTAATTACCACTTTGCCATTCATATGTCGTAATATGCCATTTGCAAACTTTGCCTATTTTATTTGATTAGCTTCTACAATAGTCAGATTCATCTGTTATAAGGTAGAACTATAGTGACTTGAGGTCCCATCCTAGGACTATGTAGGTAGAACTTGATTCACATTAAGGTCAGATAAATCACCCTTTTTCATTCTCTCCCCATTTTGAGAGAAACCTAAGCCACATTCTCACTATTTTGAGAGCATTCATTAGATAAACACTCACCATTTTGCAAGCTTAGATTGTTTAGTGTCTTAGCATTCTTGATCAAGTTAAGATTCTCTAATAATTCCAAAAACATTTATAAAATCCAAAACCATTGACCACTTCTTTGCCTTAAGGATTCTATGAATCCTCACTAAGTCTTAAGAAACCACTTGTCATTTAGTTTCCCATCCTTTTTGGCTTGGTATCCCATGCACTTGCCATTTTTCAATATCATTCCCATATTATTCTATCAAATTCACCATATTTTCTTTCTCAATAATTTTAATCTATTCCATTTCCTAGGAGAACTACATTTTTCCTAAAGTTTTGTTGGATCTTACATCTATAGAACTATGTAGGAAGTCTCCACTTGCGTAGTACCTCTATAAATAGCTCAGCCACCCATTTCCTTTTCTTCTATTCCACCATCTTGTTTGTTTTTTGGTTATCCCTTAAATTCTATGGGAAATGTTTATCATATTATTTATGTAATGTTGTTTTTAACAACATTGGGATTAACCATTGTTTGTTTTTAGTTTTATTTTTTTATTTCTTTGTTTTATTTTGTTTCCCTATATTTTATGGTTCTTTTTTTTATTTGTTTGTTTGTTTACCTACTTGTTTGCTTTATTTTTTTGCATTGATTTAGTCTATATGCATTAATTATGTGATTCCTTATGTGTTATTCTTTAATCCATCCATATTCATGCATCAACACTGTCATCATGGTTTTTATCATTGGTGCATTTTTTTCAATTATTTATTGGATTGTGGGTTAGTCCTTATGAATATTTTGGCTAAGTATCATGATGTTCTATCATGAGGCATACCATCACATGGTAAAATAAAAATTAGCTTTTGGGGTCTAGACAAAAATGAAGCATTGATATATCTCCTTGGCACTATAAAATTTCCTTATCTAATCCAAATCATATCCTATAAAGATTAATTAAAATAATAAAATAATTTTAATCCTTTGCTAGTTCAGATGAGTATCTCTCTATTAGTAGGTTACCAAAATTCATCTTTCTCCTCTATCCCAATTTTCCATAACATTTCACATCATGTTTGGCACTATCAGGATACCAATGATTATAATTTCCTTTGGGAAAATCATTGTATACCATCCCATTTATCTTACCAATGATTCAAACCACCTTTGGTAAAATCATTGTGTTTCCATCCATTTTAAGGTTGACTATTATAACCACCTTTGGGAAAATCATTCTCTTTCACTACCCAACTAGGGCACATTTTCATTTTGATAATGCTTATAACCACCTTTGGAAAAACCATTATCTCTGTACACCCAACTGGGGCATGCTATTATCATCCAATGATTTGAACTACCTTTGGCCCAATCATTGTTTTCCATTTTATAGATTAAACCCACCTCTGTGAAAATTATTCTCTTGTTACCCTAAGCCTTTTTCAATGATTATAACCACCTTTGAGAAAATCATTACCTTTTTTATCCCACCTATGCCGATGATTATAACCACCTGTGGGTAAATTATCCTATTTATCTTCCCTAATTGGGGAAGCTCAATATGCCTCTAATCATAACCACCTTTGGGAAATTTAGTCCTTTTCACCTCATTTCGTCATTTTGGTCCAATCATTTCTTCTTTTTGATGGACCAATTTTTGACCACTTTGCCAACTAATCACTCGAGGGGACACCTATAGTTCATCCATTATTTTTGAATTCATAAGAATATAATACATTTTCATTATTTGAGAATATGTTACTCTAATTACAACTTGTCACACCTTCCCAAATAGGGGTAAACTATAGACACCTAAAACTAGCCACTAATGGCTTCAACCAAACTTCAAATTGATACCTACCAACCTTTACAAATTAAGCTTAAGAACCATTGAACATCGAAAATTTTCATGTGCATCATTTATCAAAGCTTAGAATCATTTAAGACATACCTAATTGGGGCATCATACTATAAGCAACAAAAAACACTCATAGATTCATCTCTAATCATCCTACAACATCATCACATGCAATTTGGCTTATGGACCTATTAATTGGGGTAAGTGCACACATAAAATCAAATCTTAAAAATGATAAAAAGACTAGTAAAAATTAATTAAAATGTTAAACTAAATTAAATGCCTAATTGAATTATCCATGTGTAATTAATGAATTACTAAAAAAAGAAATTCCAAAATATGAAATATCCTAGCTTTTCATGATTACCTTTTGTGAGTTGTCAAGTCTTTGAAAATATCTCACCCATGCCTATTCATTATAAATCATTTGTTATTGACACTTTTTATCTCTACTAAGGTTAATTGACTCATTTAGGTTAGGTTTGAACCCATTCCATGTTTAAACTACACTTTATCTCACCTTGAGTTGGGGTTCGTTCATAAGCCTATTAATACAATCCAGTGCCTATTGAATTTGTGAGCTTGGAAATAGTAAAGCTATAATGCAAGTTTTATAGCATGATTTATATCAATATTGTTGTAATGCCAAAATATTAAGCCAAGCCATAAAGCCACAAGCATAAGCCACATCAAACAAACCAATGGTGCCAATGAGAGAAGGAGTAAAGAAAACTCCATTGACAAAGACTCTTTGAGCGCAATCCGAGCAAGTCATGAACAAATAATTTGGAGATCTCAAATAAGGTAAGAATTATTGTTCTTTTCATTTTAGCTAGATTTTTAATTGTATTTTGTCCATTATGCTCCCCCTAAGATATAGACTTAGAGATGTTATCATGTTAGTGTGTTGATTTCATGTTTTGTGAAACTAACACTTGATCTAACCTCCTCTCTATTGTCAAATTCCTATGATCACAACTTCTATATGTGAAATATGTAAAATATGAATAATTGAAAACCAATGTTCTAATTGTAAATGATATTAATTTTTTTAGTTTGTATTATTTAAGGATTATTTTTTTTAGTTAATTATTAATTTTAATAGACACTATAAAATATAAATAATTGAATATAACAACCTTTTTATTTCATAATATGATTTAAGTTTTCATTATTATTCTTTAATATTTTTCTTGATTAATCACAAAACAATGATCTCTTCAAAAAATCAAATATTCTGAATGTTTTTTTTAGAGATTATAATCAATTTAAGTTTTATATTATTTTAGTATTAGTCATACCAACATTTTAGTTCTATTATTATTTTTTATTATTTGATCTATATAGTGATTCTATATATCAATATTATTAGTAACTCAAACAGATATTTGTCATTTAATTTATCTCTTTAGTTAAAGATATGATTTAATAGTTTATTATTGTTTAGTTAAAATAATTATTTTTTGTGATAATCCATAATCATGAAAATTTCATCATGGTATACTTGGTAAGGCTTAGTTATTGATAAATTACATAGATCTAACATACTCTAAAGAATTGTTCTTAAATTTATAATATTTTTTTATTGTAATTTCTTTTTTGTAATCAAAGGATGAAGATGAAATCAAAGTTAAACTTTGGTTGAAAAATAAACATATAATTTAATTACTTTATATCTCTTCTAATATACCATCTAGGATTTTTCTATGAGATGTGGGTGAATTGGTAAAGTGGTTTGGTTGTGTCTAACCCCACCTAGTTTAAAATTATCTCTAGGCATGTGAGGTTAGGTGTGTTTGTTTATAGTGTATTTGAGGTATATTGGTTGTAGATTTGGTAATTATGAGTAAATTTGTGGTCATATTTGGTGCATTAAGTCCTTGTTGATTATTGATCCGATAATCCTATGGTTATTTAGGACCCATTATCTATCCTAGATTAGTTCATAGTTCAAGTAAAACAATTATGATCAATAAAAATACCATGTAGGATCTAATGAAATATCATAATTTATAGAAACATTCTAAATATAATTTTTGACCTTCCATAGTTCAAATATCTTATTGCATTATGATCCCTTAAAATTTTTAAAAGACATTTATTTTCTTTTTCAAAAAATTGAATAATTTAATGGGTTTCTTAGATGCACTAGCATATATACATGCTTAATATGTTTGAAATTGATCAAACCATCAATTATAAAAAAAGTCTGGTTACTAATGAGATTACCTTAATTTAATTGTTTCTTATTATTTGATATTTTCTTATTTGATTTATTCGATTTTGTCTCGATTATCCATTTCTATTTTATTTTTAATTTATTAAAGTTATTTTGTTGATTATTTTTCATATTTTTTATTTATTAGATTCTATTTTACCCTATTTATTATTTTAAAATTGAATGTTGTAAAATAGCTATAAAACTTGATAGATATATTCATATTGTAATATATGACATATAATCACAAATCTATTTATAAAATTAGATTTGACAAGTGGCATACTCCAAGAATAGTAACTACAACTAACAATAAGATAGCTTTTCTGATTTTTTATGTTTGATTGTATCTAATATTTAACATAGAAAAACAAAAAATATAGTTCTATGATAACTAAGAATCATGACCAAAATCTAAAGATACTTTTGGACAAGCCTATGTTCTAAGGACAACAACACATGATAGTCACTTCCATTGACTGAAGAATTGTCCATGTTGAATATTATGAAACTATAATTACTATATCATTTACATATTTGTCTATAGAGAGTACTAAGTTATTGTGATTATGATATTTTATCATGGAATTAAGTGTTTTCCTTATCTTTTCCATGAAAACCTTAGGCAATTTTTTGAGAGATAGAAACATACAAAAAGGGAGGGGGAATGTAATTGGTTGAGTTGACCCCATTCACCCTCTTGATGTTTGACCATTTTCTATGTATCTATATAATCTATGAAGGAAATATATCCACATGCAATTCTCCCACATAGACTGATTATGAAATTGTTCTCCTTGACTATATATATATTCATGTAGAAAAATGTATTTGATACTTATAATTTTTAGTTCTTGAGTTAATTTGAAATTCTTAAAACTAGGCTTGTGATTTCTCCTAGTGAATGATCTTAAAGTTTTGATGAATAGGAAATATTTTTTCAATGTGCAGTAGTGTATAATTGATCATATAGATAGTTCCAAGTTAGGAATAATGAATTCCCTTTGAACTTTATTTATAATAAAAAAAATTGAGAATTTTATTTAGTCGACCTTACAAAATGTATAGGAAGACTCAAATGAATATTTTAAACTTTGGAATGTAGTGGTTAAATGGTGCGGGATGAGGTTGCATTATCCAGATAGGTCTATAATAGTGGAAATATCTTCCTATAATAGACATATCCTGAGAAATTAGGGATAGTTTTCCTCAGGTTGGAACAATATGAGAGATTATATGAGATAGTTTGAGCACTAAAATGAAAATGATTGTGTGTTAGTGATGATTAACTAAGGGTTCAATCTTGCATATGGATAAATGTCTATAGAAATGCTGAATATGATTCATACAAGTGAATTAGTTTACATGTGTTAATAAATAAAATTTTAAAACACTTGGTGCTAGATTTAGGTATCTATATTCCTCCCCCCATTTATTATAGTAACAGAATTTATATATTAAAAGACAAAACAATACCTGAGTGTGTGCATACACTCTATACTTAATAGGAAACTAAAATTATGTAAGGTAATCAAATTTACCAAACCCTACAATAGCACAATAATTAGTCATTGTTCATATTTTAATTTTGAAAAATATCCAACTCTAAATTTTTAAAATTGATAAGAGAGCAAGGAAGGAATAACATGTATTCAGATGGAACCATTTTCTTTGTAATATTTATAGTATGGTTAATCATTGGAGAAATGTGCCCTAATTATTGAGTTAATTGGAGATATGGTTACTCATGTTGAACCATTGGGGAACTAATATTGATCAAGTATTAATTTATGTGTAAATTTTTTATCCCTTGAGTTGGAATGATGCATACTCCAAGTCTCATGAATGGGGAGAAGTACCCAAATTAATAATCCAAAAGAAGGTGAAACCACAAAGAGTTTTATAATAGTGATGGCAAGTACATTCATTATCACTAAACTCAAACATAATCACCCATAAAATGAAAGGTGGAACAACATAATGGGATTGACAAAAGCAATGCCAAAGATGTTAAGTGTCACTAGACTTGAACGTACATTACCCTTAATAGAACAAATGACACCACTACAAAGGGATCTATATTATATTTGCATGATCAAAAGAGAATGAAGAATATTCATTCCCCCATAATAAATACAATTATAATATATTTTTAAGTGATAAAAAAACCATTTTTCATTTAATTTTTAAACCTGTATTGTAGTGTATATGTGCATAAACTAGTATCATTAATTTTCACTTTGAAAAATGTATAAGTGTCCATGAACCAATATCAAGCCCTCTGAATTTGTGCCAAGTGATATATTATATATTTCATCTATATTCTAAATTTTAGTTGTATATGAAATATATAATTCCTAATCTTGTAACTATTTTACATATGCCCATGCATATGCATTCAAGTGAGTATGAATATGTACTCGATTTTATCTAATTTGAGTGCATATACATGTTATATGCCCTCATAATTTCTATCAATATATCATGTATTTTATTTTCAATTACTTTGAATCCTTGATAACATTTATTTTGTCATAATTTTTTATTTTTGAGTTACTTTGAATATTTGAAAACTTATACTCTATCATATAATATGATCATTGAATTTAATTTGAATATTTGAAAACTATACTTTATCATATAATCTAATCTTTGAATTTAATTTGAAAATTTTAAACATGTAATCTATATGTGAAATTTATTTATTTTTCTTATGGAGGCCTAGATCTCTAAGACAAACCCACTGTTACGCCTCCTTTTTGAGATGAAGGATGCAACCTACAAGTCAATCATCTCAAAAGAAGAGTTAATTTTATCATGCGATAAAAATATAATCATGTATCATTATGTAGACATGTGGATATTAATCCATAATATTAATGTAAAATTTATTAGGGCATGTATGTAACATATTGAATGTGAGGCATACAAGTCTCATGTATAGATAGATATAACAATGAGGCATGCAATTAATTAAATATCTGTGAATGAGACTATGTGATAAATAATGCATGATATGTATCATAAAACCAATAATTAAGAACAAGACTCAATGTCACACATAACACCAAGGGACACATGAAATAAAACATCATGATCATAGGGAAAAGGGTCACAATTAACTAGACACGTTCAAATGTTTGACATATGAATAAAATATCACACACATAAGGAAATTGTCCACACTTAGTAAGCACACAATGTCTAGATTATCATGAAAATAAGTAACAACATTAAAGGATCATACAACAAGTGAAAACCAATCTATACTATCAATATATATTAACATCACATCATAAAAAATTATCATATCTATATATCACAATGTAAGATATGAGTAAATAGAAAGACACTTGTAAGATATGAAACACAACATGGTGGATATGTCATAGATAGATATAACCTATTATGAAGTAACTTATAGAAAAAGATGTCACTATTATAGGCATGACCACTAAGGAAAGGGTGTCCAACCTATCAATCTATATATAATATGTATGTTATACATCAAACTCATGTACCCATGAACTTCAAGAGTGTATGAAAATTATAATCTTATCTACCAAAAGATGTGATAAATAACATATGTAAATAAGTAAACTAGAAACTCATGTGGTGGTTAGGTTTTATTTTTTTATTTTTTATAACATTTTGAATGTTTTTATATTCTTGACATATTTGGTTTTTTTGTATTTTTTACATATTTGAAACTTTTGTTTTTTTAACATATTTTTTTTGTATTTTTCACATATTTAAATTGAAAATTAATTCTCCTATGATCTGAACAATGGAAGGACCATAGTCTATTATTTCATCATATAATTGGAGGGTGAATTCCTTTGAATGCAAAGGATTACATGTAGATGTATTGCAATCTAAGAAAGGCATAAGTTATTGTAACATAACTATCTTGATCATGATTCATAAACAAATTTAAAATATGTCAAACTCTAAGACCTAGAAGACTTGGTGGAGTCTATTGTATAGTAGAATAAGGTATCATTACCTATGGTTCTTGTGGAACACATTAAACTATTTTTGGTAGAACTATAGGATGAATTATAGAAGATGAAGATCTCTTTAAATTTTGAATAAACCTTTTATATGAAACTTTATTTATATGAGGGCATAATACTCTCCTCTAAACTTACTATATTTATAGGTTTTGTACAGGTGTAACAAATGTCAATACACTATGCTCTTGAATGCATTCATTAATTATCTATATAATGGATTATTTAATAAGTTGTATCTATATTTTCCTCTTGAATAGGTGAAATAATGAACTATGGTGGTGATAGGGGAGGAGGAGGAGTTATCATCAACTATAGAGTGTACACATATCAAATGCATGAAACTTTGACCACTTGATTACAATGCACATATTTGAGACATTGATGAACTATATATGGAACTATGTGGATCTTATATTTATCCAAGGGAATACCATTAACATATCAAAAACTCTTATTCTTGGTAAGATTAATAATAGAGTAGCCATTAATTCTAAAACAACTTGAAGAGGTAGAATTATATGAAGAATAGTGTTTTGTGTATGTCCATCAAATTATTTGACTATCTTTGATGTATGTTGTAAATTCTAATATGGCTATTGAAGAGGTGAATAAGTGTCATAGTACATGAGTTTTCACTTAACCCATAATCAATCATGACTCTATGTATGAACTTTTTATTTATATAATATTTAATAAAGAGTGTATGTCTTTTTAAATCTTCATCAAAAATATCATTTCCATCAAATGTGATAATAAGATGTGGTGTTTATGTGCCAAAAATGTAGTAATAATACTATCTATTGGATTTACATATGATGGAGGAGGATGTGCATTGTATGCATGATTTACCTTTATATTATCTATACTTTTTATTATGCCATGGTTTGGATATTGGTTATTTTATATTTACAACTTTGAATTTTCATTCGATTGTGGTCTAACCTCCTTTCTAGGTATACTTAAATCAATATAATTATCATCAATAAGATCTTATATCATATGCCTTAGCATGTAACACTTGTTTGTAGTATGTCTAATACATCTACGGTACTCACAATATGAATTAATATTGAATCCCTTATGTTCGGACATTGTCATACTGACCTCTAATGGTAGAGGGGAAGATATGAGATTGTAATCAATTAATTTTGAAAAAATACATGAGGAGGTTTAGGTAATCTATAAAATTTCCTCCTTGATAAACCTATCAATTGAAGCTTATCTTTTGGTTGTGATACTACATTGAATTTCAATTTTGCTTCAATATTGCCTTCAATAGAGTTAACCATGTGGATTGGTTTTATTTTAAAGTTAGTATTTAAAATTAGATGGAGCATTTGGTGTGTACTTGTGTTTTTTAAAATTTATGAGCTTGAGTTATCATTCTTTGATTATATGGTATAATTTTGTTAGAGGTATAATCATTGAGAGGGGGTGAATTAGTGATGCGAGATGTTTCAAACATCAAATGTAATCATTTAAAATTGTTAATCAATGACCATAAGCATTCATAAAGCATACAATATGTTCATAATAATGAATAACAAAGATGAATCAATATCAAACACATAACACAAGATCTACGTGGGAAACCCTCTTGGGTAATAAAACTCACTCTCAAGCCTACAAACACATGGACTACTTGTCTTATAAGATTATCACAAACATGAGACATTTTAGTAAATAACCCACTTCACAAGGAGCACCCACCCCTAAGTATGAACAAGTACCCACTTTTTTTAGATGTTGAGCACCCACACAACACTATATTAAATCAACAACTCTAGAATTCTAATTGTAGACCAATCTGATTAGAGACATAATGTATAACACTTGTATTTCAACTCATCACTCACACACGCGAGCGCGCGCGCGTGCGCGCGCGCGCACACACACACACACACACACACACACACACACACACACACACACACACACACACACACACATTCTCATACAAGAAATGCATCCAAAACACCCTTTTGAATATCTCTAGTCTTTTTTGTTCATACTAAATTAGTTATATACTTTAGTCCATCCACTGATGACACTCTATCTAATCTATTTCCTTTGCCTCTATCTTCTTCTCTCTCAACACATGCACACTCAAGTATAAAAATCATTGCCTTAGTCTCTACTATTTATAGAATCTTCTTGAATATCACCATATATTTTGAGAATAGTACTTTTTGTAACCATTAATATATCTTACATAACTTAATACCACCCACATAGGTCATCCAAAACAACTATAGGTCACACTTAAGTAGCTACGCCTTTTAATTAGACCTCATTAGCACTTATAGGTCTCATGGAGACCTATTCAACCATTTAGCACTTCATTAAGCAAATTAAGAATATAATATCACTTTTAATTGCATGGGTCCACTCCATATGATCTATAAGACATATTCAGGTGATTTACCCTGCTAAAACACTCTTCTGCTAAAGCACAATTTACTCAAACATTATTATGTACACAGTAACACCATTAATAAATAAGTAGTCAAATTTTAAGCTCCATTTATGTATAAACATTCTAACCTTATAACTAGTTTATCTAGATGCACCTTGAAGTCCTTTACAAATTTTGTTTTTACACCACGATGAAATTATGCATATATCAAATGTTATAGCATAAAAACTAAGCACTAGTTTTCCCTCAAAAATTTAAATATTTAAATTCTAATGGTCATAGAGCATATGTTAAAACTCCAACACATTGACCTCATCTCATGCTCCCTAACAAATTTGAATAAATACACACCATTGACATTTGTAGATTAATCAGGTCTTTATCTTGTAGTGTTCACTATTGATCTAATCTCTAAGCTCCCATGATTGTGCCACTTGGTATCTCTACATGCATTCTACACATTTCAATCTTTGACTTTGACTTGCACCATCAATATTATGATAGTACTAATGTCCATGACCATTGATCATTTATCCAAGATCTAGAAATGTGACACATGTCACTCGTATGTTCATTCTTTGACATGTTGAATTTTACATGCACTGTTGGATCAACATATACAATTTAACACGCACTAATAGATCAATTAGCTAGTTGAAATCAAACTTTAATGTAGTTAAAATTGATGGTCTTTGGCCCATCACAATCTATAAGAACAACTTTGAAGGTTTATAACTTGAGATAGACAACACTTCAAGACTCTAAATCTTTAAGGTACCTTCTTGGCACTATAGACAACATCTCCATGAAATCCTTTGACCTTGATTGACTTTCTAAGTACCAAAAATAAATACATAAAATTATTGGTTCATTCATGTCTATATGATGGTTTTTGATAGTCTAGCTTCTCTTAAGCTAGAAGATGTATGTTTCTCATTCCAAATGATAAAGTGACACACTAGAGATTTATCAAGACATCTATGGATGCCTCATGATTATTTGTCATTAAAAAACCTTCATGTGGCTCAATATAAACTTTTCAATCTAATTTACCACTCAAAAATGTAGATTTCACATCCATTTGGTAAAATTTGAAACCTTTGAAGCTTGCATATGATAGAAAGAGTCTAATTGCTTCCATTCTTGATATAGGAGTGAATGTCTCATCAAAATCTATCCCTTCAACTTGAGCATATCTTTTACATACTAGTCTAGCCTTATTTCTTGTGACCTCTCCTTTCTCATCCATCTTGTTTCTAAAAAACCACTTAGGTCCTATCACATTTTTAACTTTTGGCCTAGGAACCAAATCTCATGTTTCATTTTTTACTATTCAATCAAGTTCCTCATCTATGATAAATGCCCAATTTTCATCTTTTCTAGCTTCTAATAAACTTTTAGGTTCAATCTTGGATAAGAAAGTTGTATCTTATTGATTCTAATTGATCAACCTTCTCCTCCTAGTTATCCTCATTTTTTGTCTTTGTAGATATTCCTATATCTAAAAAGTGCCTTAGTGCTAGCTCAAGTAATTTCTTAGGATAAAACTCCTCAAACTCACCTATAACTTCTTTCTAGATTTTGGGGGATACCCCAAACTAAGCCCCCATCCTAATTGGGTAGTGAGTTATTAGATGGTAGCCAAAGTAAAAAAATTAGAATTTGAGTGGGAATACATAAAAGACTCATACTTTGACCAGGGTGACAAACTGGTACAGGAATGAATTACTTCATCTAAATCTAATCAGAATGGGATTGATACTTGGTTGGATATGAATGAAAATGTGATAAAGGATGTGTGCAATAATGAGTAGGTAAGTTGCATAAATAGAGAAGCTAAGGATACATTTTCACCATTCAATCTAAACCTCTTCCTTGTTAGGGTGTGGAGCTAAAAGCTTCACCAAGGAGCGTACAAATCAGGTTCGGGTCTACACAGACGCCGGCATCGGTCAGGAGCGACCGACGTCGGTCACAGGCAGTTGGAGAGACGCCGACGTCGCCAGAATGGTCGACTGACGGCGGTCACAGACAAGCAGCAGGAACCGACGTCGGTTACCTGCGTGTCCAAAAAGCTATTTCCGTGGACAGAAGTGAGTGTTTGCATGATAAGTTTGAGTTGTGAACTCAAGCACGCGTCTCTATTGTTAGCATTACTATTTTTGGAGCCCTTGTTCAAGAGGCTTAACTACTTGTTGGTTGTACATGCTCAAGTCTCCTAATTCTATATGTAGAATTAGATCTTCTTAGCTTAGTAAGTAATTTTGTAGTGAATTATTGGAATTCATTGTGTGTGAAGAACAGTACAGAATTGAATCAATCCAGGCTTGTTGGAGTTGATTGTTCTTAAGAGAGAGCTCTTGAGGAATTGAGATCCATTGAGAGATCTATACATCTAGGAGAGGTGTGGAAGAAAGAAGCTTTCTTCAATTGTATTCCTTTGTAAAGAGTTTTGTTAATACAAGTTTTCAGGGTGTTTTCTTGTATCTCTTGTTCTTGATATTATCATTCTAATTACTTGTCAATCTGGTTTAATTCCACGTTTATTGTTGTCATAGTTGTAATCTATTGTTGGATTGATCCCCCAACAAGTGGTATCAAAGCTCAAGTTCACTAACAGGTGGTTCAGATCTGTGTAGTGTGTATTGATTACAGGTTCTTATAGAGATTTTTGTTTGAGTGGGAGAAGCAATGGCAGATGAAAGTAAATTGAGAATGGAAAAGTTCAATGGCAAAAATTACCAACACTGGAGAATGTAGATAGAGGATTATCTGTATCAGAAAGATCTCTACTTACCGTTAGGAGGTATTGCAAAGAAGCCCAAAGACATGGAGGATGAAGAATGGGAAGTTCTTGACAGAAAGGCTCTAGGGTCTATAAGACTGAGTCTAGCATCCACTGTGATATCCAATTTATCACAGGCAAAGTCTACGGTAGAGTTGATGACTACGTTAGCAAATCTGTATGAAAAACCCTCAGCTTCAAATAAGGTATATTTAATGAAGCAGTTATTTAATTTGCATATGAATGAAGGTGGATCTGTGTCTACTCATCTGAATGATTTCAACGGTATTGTGAATCAATTAAGTTCAGTGAATATAGTGTTTGATGATGAGATAAAAGCTCTTTTGATATTATGTTCTTTGCCTGAAAGTTGGCATGGCTTAGTAATGGCAGTAAGTAATACTGCATCTGCATCAAATATTTTGAAAGTAGAGGATGTTGTTAGTGTTATCTTGAATGAGGAAATACGCAGGAAAAGCACAGAAGAGGCATCTGGGAACACTTTAAGTTTTGAGAGCAGGGGAAGGCAAAAAGAGAAGAGCAAGAAAGGCAGAGCAAGATCCAAGTCAAAGGGGAAAGGCAGATCTAAATCCAGAAATGGCAGGAAGCCACAATGCTGGAATTGTGGAAAGATGGGGCACATAAGCAGAGATTGTTGGTCAAAGCCTAAGGAGGACAACCAGCACAAAGGAAAGGAAGAAGCCAAGATTGCAGGTATTGCACAGGATGCTTTAATTTTCTCTCTGCATAATAATATAGAATCTTGGGTATTAGATTCTGGTGCATCTTTTCATGCTACTCCTAACAGGGAATATTTCAGTGACTATATCCAAGGAGATTTTGGAATAGTGTACTTAGGGGATGATGAGCCCTATAAAATAATTGGCAAAGGCAAAGTGCAGCTGAAGATGCAGAATAGCAACACATGGGTGTTGAGAGATGTAATGCATGTTCCTAGTTTGAAGAGAAATTTGATTTTTGCAGGTAAGCTAGGTGATGAGGGTTGTACAGTAACTCTCACAGTAGAATCTTGGAAGGTGACCAAGGGTGCACTTGTTATGGCCAGAGGTAAGAGAGAAGGTACTCTCTATTTGTGTAATTGTGTTACTAACAAATCTCCTTCAGTTTTATCTACTTCAGATGTGGACGCTAAATTGTGGCACTCAAGGCTTGGCCACATGAGTGAGAAGGGGATGTTTATTCTTAAGTCTAAAGGTATGCTTTCAAATTTAAAAGGCATAGATCTAGAGTTTTGTGAGCACTGTGTATTTAGAAAATAGAAAAGGGTTAGTTTTCTCAAAACTGGGTCTACTAAGAAGAGGCACAAGTTGGAGCTTGTTCACACAGACGTGTGGGGACCGGCTCAGATTGCTTCCATTGGAGGATCACAGTACTATGTATCATTCATAGATGATGCCACAAGGAAGGTATGGATCTACTGTATTAGAAGAAAGTCTGATGTATTTAATACTTTTAAAGTTTGGAAAGCTATGGTTGAGAATGAAACAGGTAAAAGATTAAAGTGCCTGAGATCAGAAAATGGTGGTGAGTTCTGCAGTCATAAGTTCAGAGATTATTGTTACATGCATGGAATCCGTAGGCAAAGGACGGTTCCAAGGACACCTCAGCAGAATGGTATTGCTGAAAGGATGAACAGGACAATAATGGAGCATGCAAGATGTATGAGATTGCATGCCAGTTTGCCCTTACAGTTTTGGGCACAAGCTGTTGACACTACAGTGTACCTGATTAACAGAGGACCCTCTACAGCTCTGGATGGTGGTATTCCAGAAGAGGCATGGACAGGTAAAAAGGTTGATCTCTCATATCTCAAAGTTTTTGGTTGTGAAGCCTTTGTGCATATAGATAAGGAAAATAGAAAGAAGCTTGATGCTAAGTCTATGAGATGCACGTTTATTGGCTATGGCTCAGATGATTTTGGTTACAGATTGTGGAATCTAGAAACTAACAAGGTAATTAGGAGCCATGATGTTGTTTTCAACGAAAGAGTGATGTATTGTGATCAGCTAAGGAAGTTGAATCAGCCTGAGCAGAGCAATGGTGAATTGGATGAGGTGAAAGTCCAAGGTGAGCTCACGGGAAAAAGAAATAATCACTTACAGGAAAACACAGAGACCGACGTCGGCAGGTTAAGAACCGGCGTCGGCAGGACAAAAACCGGCGTCGGCAATACAGAGACCGACGTCGGTCGTACAGGTACCGAGGTCGGTCAGGCAGAACCGACGTCGGCCAGTAACAGGTCTACAGATGGCCGAGATCGGTCACTGTCAGAAACTTTGGGTGGACAGCGTGTTGAGAATGAGTCCAAGACACCCATCAGGAGGTCAAAAAGGGTGAGCAAGCCTCCAATTAGATATTCTCCTTCTTTATATTATTTATTGCTAACTGATGGTGGAGAACCAGAGAGTTTTGAAGAAGCAATACAGGTGGAGTCCAAGAGTGAGTGGGAGCGTGGCATGGTTGAGGAGTTGGAGTCCTTAAGAGAGAACCAAACATGGGATTTGGTTGAATTGCCAGCTGGTAACAGAACACTTAAGAACAGATGGACCTACAGGTTAAAGGAAGGCAAGAATGGACAGATGAGATACAAGGCCAGATTAGTGGTAAAAGGATTCACACAAAAGCCAGGTATTGACTTTGGTGAGATTTTTTCTCCAGTTGTTAAAATGACTTCAATAAGGGTTGTATTGTCTTTGGTTGCTTTTGAGGATTTGCATCTTGAGCAGCTAGATGTTAAGACAGCATTTCTTCATGGAGATTTGGATGAGGAAATTTATATGGAACAACCAGAAGAATTCGAGGTCAAGGGTAAGGAGAAGTTTGTGTGCAGGTTGAAGAAAAGCTTGTATGGCCTCAAGCAAGCTCCTAGATAATGGTACTTAAAATTTGACAAGTTTATGACTGAACATGGCTACAGCAGATGTCAATCAGACCATTGTGTGTATTTCAAGAGATTTGATAACGGTAGATATATTATTCTATTGTTGTATGTAGATGACATGCTGGTTGCAGGGTCTCACATGCAGGATATCTCAAAGCTTAAGGTAAAATTAGCTCAAACGTTTGCTATGAAGGATTTGGGAGCAGCGAAGAAAATCCTTGGCATGAGCATTAGGAGAGACAGGAAAAATCACAGGTTGATATTGTCTCAAGAAGATTATGTGGACAAGGTGTTGAAACGGTTCAATATGCAGGATGCTAAACCGATAAGCACACCTTTGGCTGGACATTTCAAGTTAAGTAAAGAACAATGTCCCAATTCATATGAAGAGGTAGAGTACATGAGTAAGGTTCCATATTCTTCCGCGGTAGGAAGTTTGATGTATGCAATGGTATGTACTAGACCAGATATTGCCCAAGCAGTGGGAGTGGTAAGTAAGTATATGGCCAATCTAGGTAAGGAACATTGGAAAGCAGTTTAATGGATCCTTAGATATCTGAGAGGAACCAGCGGTAGACACTTGTGCTATGGAGGTTCAGATACTTCTCTACATGGGTATGTAGATTCAGATATGGTAGGGGATTTGGATGGCAGGAGAAGCACCACAGGTTATGTTTTTACTGTAGGTGGAACAGCGGTTAGTTGGATATCTAAGTTGCAGAAGGTTGTAGCCTTGTCAACTACAGAAGCAAAGTATATTGCAGCTACAGAAGCTAGCAAGGAGATGATATGGATGACACGGCTCATGGAAGAGCTTGGAAGGGAGCATGGAAGTTGCAGATTGTATAGTGACAGTCAGAGTGCAATCCATTTGGCTAAGAACTCAGCTTTTCACTCAAGAACCAAGCACATACAGCTAAGGTATCACTTCATATGACAGGTATTGGAAGATGGTGAGTTGAAGCTAGAGAAAATCCATACAGATAGGAATCCTGCTGATATGCTAACAAAGCCGGTTACTAAGGAGAAGTTGAATTTTCATTCAACTTCTATTGGTCTTCATGATTGAGTTGAAGATGGAGGAGTTAGAAGATGTTGCTGTACTGGTACTGGTGCAGCTGGTTTATCTCCAAGTGGGAGATTGTTAGGGTGTGGAGCTAAAAGCTTCACCAAGGAGCGTACAAATCAGGTTCGGGTCTACACAGACGCCGGCATCGGTCAGGAGCGACCGACGTCGGTCACAGGCAGTTGGAGAGATGCCGACGTCGGCGGAATGGTCGACCGACGGCGGTCACAGACAAGCAGCAGGAACCGACGTCGGTTACCTGCGTGTCCAGAAAGCTATTTCCGTGGACAGAAGCGAGTGTTTGCATGATAAGTTTGAGTTGTGAACTCAAGCACGCGTCTCTATTGTTAGCATTACTATTTTTGGAGCCCTTGTTCAAGAGGCTTAACTGCTTGTTGGTTGTACATGCTCAAGTCTCCTAATTCTATATGTAGAATTAGATCTTCTTAGCTTAGTAAGTAATTTTGTAGTGAATTATTGGAATTCATTATGTGTGAAGAACAGTACAGAATTGAATCAATCCAGGCTTGTTGGAGTTGATTGTTCTTAAGAGAGAGCTCTTGAGGAATTGAGATCCATTGAGAGATCTATACATCTAGGAGAGGTGTGGAAGAAAGAAGCTTTCTTCAATTGTATTCCTTTGTAAAGAGTTTTGTTAATACAAGTTTTCAGGGTGTTTTCTTGTATCTCTTGTTCTTGATATTATTATTCTAATTACTTGTCAATCTGGTTTAATTCCGCGTTTATTGCTGTCATAGTTGTAATCTATTGTTGGATTGATCCCCCAACATTCCTTGAATTAGGTGATGAGATTGTAGAGATATTTCCTTCCTCTCAGGGATTGGATCCAACGATGCATAACTAGGGTGTACAATAGGAAGTGTGGAAGAATATTGACAAGAATATCAATATATTATTTAGTAAGCTAGAAAAATTTTATCAAAAGAGGAGGTTTGAAGGATGTGACTGAAGATATGGTTTGGTGACTAGCTACTAACGAGAGATCTACCAAAGTCTAATGATTGGATATTGATCGGATGGATCCCATATCTACCTATATGAGCAAATAACTATGACTAGAGCTAATATCTATTTATATGGGTTACAAATTAAAGAAACATGACTGATTAGTGAGATCTAGTGATCAAAGATCTGTCGAAGTCCTTTGAGTGGCTAGTGAGTAGTTAGAGATTTGCATGAGTCATTGATAAACTCGTAGGCCACCTTATTTATCTATATGGTTGACAAAATCTAGATGGTGACCAAATGGTTATTAGAGCCTCTTTATATCTATATGGGTGAGCCATCCCTTAGCCAAATGGGTGACTAACCCACCTTGTACCTATGGGAGAGTCATGGAATTCAATGTCTAGAGCGGATCTTAAAAATGAATATATATGTAACATGATGGAACTAGGCATAAATTTATCTATATATTAGTGAGGTGGGCATCCCCACCTTGACCTAGATATAAAATGGTGAGTTGAACATTATAGTTCCTTATTTATGAGATCTCATAAATGAATGGTGATCGATGCCTATTTATCTAGGTGATTATCCAGAGTCTTGTGATCGAAGATTCATCAGAGTATGGTGACTGGAGCCTCATTCTAAAATATTTAGTTACAATATAACATATTCTATTCAAATGTCTCATTCTAAAGGGACTTTGAGAACATGAGGCCACCCATTTATTTTGCATGAGAGAGGATTGTCTTAGAGAATGATGTTAATACGGTTAGTTTTAACTTTAAATTGATAATTTTATGAAGACCTGATTTCCAAAGTTAAAATTAAAACATTTTGATCTAAACATTTTTAGAATGGACTTGAACAAATAACATGAGAGAGGATTGTCTTAGAGAATGATGTTAATACGGTTAATTTTAACTTTAAATTGATAATTTTATGAAGACCTGATTTCCAATGTTAAAATTAAAACATTGTGATCTAAACATTTTTAAAATGAACTTGAACAAATAAATATGTAAATGATAAAATATTTTCCTAAATAATCTTGTTAATAAGATAATTTTTAATCTCAAAACTGAGAACTATATGAGTCTTTAATTCCCAATATGAAAACTAAAGAAGTTTGGATATATAGGAAACCCCAAAAAATTATTTAGACAAATATGTACATAGATGATAGAAGATTGTACTAGTTAATCATGTCAACAAGTTTATTTTTAATTTTGATGTCAAGAACTACATGAAGCCATGATTCCAAATGCACAATTAAATAATTGTAAATATAGAAAACCAAACAAATAGGTCACATTGAATAAGTACGTGGAGGACTTTTTAATATCAACTTTGTTTATGACTTCAAATTAAAACTATAAAAATAAATTAAATTAACAATATTATAAGAGGGATATTATAATAAATGTTTATAATGTCTTTTTTATTTGATACCAAAAACAAATTAAAACATGGTATGTTTAAAAAACAAAAGAGAAATCACAATTGTATATTATATTGAGCATGAAAAATGACAACACCCAAAAGATTACTTTTTACCTACAATATTTAAAATAAATACTTTTAAATTAAGTGTGTTTTGTGTTTTAAGGAAGAAAAATGCATAAATATGAAAAGCGATCAATTTATTAGAATTTTTTTCCCACAAAACTCTATTTACGGAGAGACAGATTTAGGAGTTGAATGTAAAACTAAATTCAATAAAGGAGTGAGAAGGTGATTACAGATTTCATTGAAAATTGTTTATTAGCATAAAACAGGTATCTATGCTAGGATTTATTTAGAAATAAAATCAAATATGTTTTGTTAATATAGAGTTTGAAATGAAAGTTCTAGACTGGTTTATTTTAAAATAAATAAAATAGTGTTTTTCATCATTATGTACATACTGAAATTATAAAAAATAATAAAAATGGATATATAAAAAATTCAAAAACTAGGCATAGAATGTTCTTGTCACTTTAACCTGTGACAGTATTAATTATTCTTTCTTGTGAATGGCCTGATAATATTTATTTCATGCAAATGTTTGTCATTGTCTTCTCTCCTGCAAATGGATCCTTTTTTTTTTTTCTTTTAATGTGAACACCATCATAAAATTTAGTTTGATATTTATTATCTCAACTATAAATAGCGGATGATGGAATTTGAATGCTTCCATTTTGGATTTATCTCATACTCCCAAAACAAACCTGAATGATTCAATAGAAAAAAAATTATAATGTGCCATGCAATTAATAAATGTTGTCAAATTTAAAGTGGGGCATATTAAATTTTTTAATATGCCATGCATAATCCTTAAGAAATTAAAATATTCTAAATACAACCTTTAAGACAAAACCTATTCCATATTTATGTCGTACCATTTTTATGTTACTTTATCCCAAGCAATTATAATGTACTTCTAGTCCAATCTAAGAAATTTATAAGTCTTGGATACAACCTTTAATACAAGACCTTTGCCAGCTTGATTTACTTAAAATCTAGTCTAGATGTCAGAAATGTACTTCAAATCTAATCAAGCACCATCCTAACCACATGACAACATGTGCTCTTGAGTTGATGTAGTGGTGAAAAACATGTGCTCCTAGAAGAGAGGTCATAGGTTCAAATCCTGCAAGGGATAAGGATTTCACGCCTTGCATTCATAGGAGTGTGAGGTGGTACCATATGCTATAAGTTTACTTACAAACTATTCAACAATAAATGTTGAATATAAAATTAATATTACTTAGTTTCTTATATTTGAAACATTAACAAAATTGTTTCCTCGATACCATGAATAATGGATTCTCTTTTTCCTATAAACTCTAAGTGCAGGATTTGCCTCTCAACCCTAGATTTAGTGGTTAAAAAAGCAAAATCTCAGTTAGACCTCTCATTGGTGGCTAAATGTAATGGGTTTTGTCTTGGTGTGGAATATTTCAGGAACTAGGCTAGTATAAAATGGAGACCCAGAGAAGGGATGGTAATCATTGCTATGGTCAATGGATGGTTCCTTATCTTCTTATCCTTCATTGAATATTTGCACAAAACTCTCAGGGAGGGACTTAGTTTTATGGGAAAGTCCTTTATCTCACATGGAAAATGGAGATCAGGACTCTATCATGATAAGGACTTTCATCAGGGTTCTCCTATATGAATTTCCCTCCCTGAGCTCCCTCTAGAATTTTGGCATGATGAGATCATTCTAGAAATCATGAGGGTGTTTGGTCATCCTCTAACCATTAATTTGACTGCTTAGAATAGGAAGAGACTTTCAGTTGCTAGAGCCAAAGTTTTGGCCTTACCATTTAAGACTATAGTAATCTCTATTCTCCTATGGTCAAAAGTGGCTGTGTGGAGGCAAGAGATTTTGGTAAATGGTTATTTAGTTTAGGGTAAGAGTTGTTTCTATTTCAAGCAAAAGGGGATGCCATTCCCATGCTCCAAGTCACATCAAAAATATATTGAGCCTATAGAAAAGGAAACTGAATCACTAAGTTTTGGTGGCACCATGGACCATACATAACCCCTTGAAGGTATGCGAAGTGGACTTAAAGTCCTCAATGAAAGATCCTTCCTTAACTTGCATTGCCATAATCAATGACTAGGATGGAGTTCCTCATGGTGATTTTTTATATGATATAAGTTTGTTGGCTCTAGACCCATCTAGAAAATTTTCCCTCATTACATTAGATTTAAAATCTTCAAACCCTTTGAATCTTGGTAGGAAAGCCAAGGATTCCTCTAATCCCTCAATTGTTAGCAATCATTCCCCGCTAAATGATTCACATCTCCCAGATGGTAGTCTTGCCTCTATGGAGGAAGAGGATCCTTTCATTATGCTAAAGTCTCTACTATATATGAAGCTTTTTACCCAGAAGGATCCAACTCAATGTTCCCCTGCATCGAAGATGTTTGGGCAAGATCCCTGGCAAAAGGATGAATGGAAGTGTCAATCACGAAATCTGGAGATATGGTTGGGAAAATGTGTAGTTGATTTGGGAAGTGATAATAAAAAAGAGGAAGACCAATGAATCTAAGAAAAAAATTTCAAATGATGGAAGAGGAGATAGCCAAGGGGACTCAAATAACCCTCATAGAGGGGAAATATCTCAACTCTCAATGATTATAATAATGTTTTATCTTTTACAGGTCGATATCCCTTACTCTATTGGTCAATATGGATTTTATTTAGGTACTATGGGCTTAATCCATTATTAGGTGTTGTTTGGTTCTTTCTTCTTGAAGTTGTCTAAGTCTCTAACAAGACTATATAGGCTTTCTACCCACTAGTACCATTGCCCTGAGTCCCAGTGCATATTTTCTTGCTAGGATTTTTGTTTGTTTGAAATTTTTGATGGTCAGAACTTGGTAATCACCATTTTTTCTAAAGGTATTTGTTACACAAATCTTAGATTGTGTGTACGACATTGATTTACTCATTACATGATCATTATTCCTATTCTTTCCTCTAGAATTGCCCGTTTTTGGGGAATAATATTTCAGATCCATGACATCCCAACCAATAGTCAAATTTGAACCCATCAAAACCCATCAAAGGGATTTGAACCTATCCTAAAAGTGGGGAAAAAAATGGCCATAAAAAAATGCCAAGTATAAAAAGTGTGTGACAATGTAAAAGGGCTAGAAAAATATTAAAATGACAAAGGAAGGGAAAGGTTGAAAATTTCCTATCAGTAGATGACTCAGTAGGCTTAGGTGGCACTAGGAATAGGTGGTTGACTAATAGTTTAGGTGGAATTCACACAGTCACACTTGTCACTGAGAAGTGGACTAGGCACACTCTCTAAGTCAGGAGTTGGGACGTAGATGATGAGAGTGGAGGTTTATTTTATTTTAATGCATTATGATTTGAAATCAAATCACAATGGAAATTAGAATTGGAATTTGGTAAGGCATTAAGTCAAATTGGTTGGTAATGGTCTGTCAGACTTCTCATGACACACAGCAGAGGTAATTTACATTGTGAGTCATGAGTCATGACCAATAGTAGTAAATGGTAATTAATAATGGAAGTGCCTCTATAGATGCCTTTGAAGCCTCCTTCTCCAATATTTTCATCATCACTGAATTTTTTGATTGCATCAAGTAGCTCAATGAAGGATAATTTGTGGGGTCCATGAACCAAACCACATCACTTTCCTCACCACTACACTTGATTCTTTTTATATTCACATACCACCATCTACTGAGGAATATCATAGCATAGGTATAGACCAAAATCAATATAGCTTTAAGGGCATTATTGTTTTTCTTTCTGTGACTAGTTCCAATAGTAACCCTATTCTCAATGGATATTTCCCATGAATATTGAGAAGAAAACTTCCAGAAGCTCACTATGTTATTTCCAACAAAGGTTTTGATGGTAGAGGAGAGGCCCACCTTGACATTATTAGCAAGATCCTTGTGCAGGTCTATTTCATAAGTTAATATTGAGGTTCTTGGTTGGGATTAGTGGTCAAATTTGAAGGGCTAGCAATGGCCCTCATTTCAAGCTTCTACTAGATAAGAGCCACTATGACAATCTTCCCATAGTCACTGCTCTTAAACTCATATTAAATACATGTAAGTTGTAACATGGGTTTTTTCTCATTCATCTCAATTTTTTATAGAAAAAACCAATTGAGTTCCCTATTTTTTTAACTCCCCCATTGATAAATGCATTTTGTAGCAATGGGTCATTGCTTGCAGAGAGTTTTACCCACTCGATAACTAGGGTTTAGAAATTTATCATGACGGTGAATTTTGGGTCATTGCTTGATAAACACATTGATGGATTATGATAATATGATGCATATAGGCCATGGCAATTTGGTGGTAACTAGGGTTTACAAATTTATGATAATACAAAATTACAAATTTGTAGGGTTGAAGGTAACTAGGGATTAGAAATTTATGATAATACAAGTTATAGGCAATGAATATTTTGATTTGACTATGAAATTGTGAATATATATTTTTCATTTTTATTTGACTGTAGTGAATATATATATATATATATATATATATATAGACACACACACACACACACATACATACATAGAATGAAATTGTGAATATAATATTTTTCATATATTAATCTATAATGAAATGATGAATATATTGGGTATTTTTATTTGACTGTAGTGTGTGTGTGTGTGTCTATATATATATTCACAATTTCATTCTATGTATGTATATATATTTTTTATTTTTATTTGACTGTAATGTGTGTGTGTGTGTGTGTGTGTAAATGGTGAATATAATGGGTATTTTGATTTCATTGTAGTGTGTGTGTGTGTGTGTGTGTAATTTCATTTCTATATATATTTATAATATTAATTTGTAGTGATATATATATATATATATATATATATATATATATATATAATATTAACCTACAGTGTATTACTATATTAATGTTATAAATCTACATAAAAACATATTCACTACAAATTTATATATATATAAAACACATATTATATATATATAATTTCATTTTTATATATATTTATAATATTAATTTGTAGTGAATATGTTTTTATATATTTTTATTATATTAACCTACAGTTTATTACTATATTAATATTATAAATCTATATAAAAATATATTCACTACAAATTTTATATATATATATATATATATATATATATATATATATATATATATATATATATATAACACATTGTAGATTAGTATTATATTTACACACACACACACACATATATATATATATTCACTACAGTCTATAGATTAATATTATATATATATATATTACTAATCTGTAGACTGTAGTGAATATTGTTTTATTTTATCATAATACATGTTATGGGCAGTGATCAAATTTGAAGGACTGACAATGATCTTTATTTGAAATTGTGAATATATATATAGATATAGATATATTCACAATTTGAAATAAAGGTATATATATATATATATATATATATATATATATATATATATATAAAAAAAAAACTAGTCTGTAGATTAGTATTATAAATATATATATATATATATATATAAGAATGAAACTACACACATTTTTTTATGAGACCAATTTGAATGTAAATTAGTAATCTCAATTTTTACTGTAAATTAGTAATATAAATATATAAAACCCCTCATTGTAATGTATTTTCATTGTAATGTATAAATTAATATATTCTCTACAAATTAGAATTATAAATATATATAAGCCAATTTGAGTGTAAATTACCAGTCTTAATTCCCACTATAAGTTAGTATTATAAATATATAAAACCACTCTAACTCGCTATAATATATATTCCCTTCAATTTTTTAAATTAAAATTATATATATATATATATATATATATATATATATATATATATATATATATATATATGAGATAAAATTTTAATTTCATTTTAAATCAAACTTATATATATATATATATATATATATATATATATATATATATATATATATATATATTTATAAAAGAGATTATGAGACCAATCTCACTTTAAATAAGTCTTATAAAGGGTGATGGATTTGAGTACAAGTACAAATTTGGGTAGTCTGAAAGATTTTGTTTTTATTATATATATAGCTTTATATATATATATATATATATATATATATATATATATATAACTGTGATTATATATTTTTCATTTTTGTATATATTTATATTACTAATTTGTAAGGCGTATATAAATATATACAAAAATGAAAAATATATAGTCACAGATCATTATATGTGTGTGTGTGTGTGTGTGTGTGTGTGTGTGTGTATGTATGTATGTGTACACACACACACACATATATAGTCTGTAGATTAGTCTTATAAATATATATAAGAATGAAACCTCACACACACACACACATATTTTTATGAGACCAATTTGAAAGTAAATTAGTAATCTCAATTCTCACTATAAATTAGTAATATAAATATATAAAACCCCGCATTGTAATGTATTTTCATTGTAATGTATAAATTAATATATTCTCTACAAATTAGAATTATAAATATATATAAGCCAATCTGAGTGTAAATTACCAATCTTAATTCCGACTGTAAGTTAGTATTATAAATATATAAAACCACTCTGACTCACTATAATATATATTC
Source organism: Torreya grandis (assembly GCA_037957365.1). NCBI lineage: Eukaryota > Viridiplantae > Streptophyta > Pinopsida > Cupressales > Taxaceae > Torreya > Torreya grandis. The sequence continues at coordinate 80,423 of JARHVA010009132.1, forward strand.
CCTTCAATTTTTTAAATTAAAATTTTATATATATATATAGTTTTACGAGATAAAATTTTAATTTTATTTTAAATCAGACTTATAAATACATATATATACATAAATGAGATTATGAGACCAATCTCACTTTAAATAAGTCTTATAAAGAGTGCTAGATTCGAGTACAAGTACAAATTTGGGTAGTTTGAAAGATTTTGTTTTTATTATATTTATATATATATATATATATATATTTATATATTTATATATATATTTATAAGACTAATTCAAAGTGAGATTGTAAGATTTTTCTATCTAAATTCTATGATTTTTATTTAATGATTACCTTGTAAAGTCATCTTGTTGTTTGATCTGAAATTATAGTCTTTTATGCTCTACTTTTAATGTTTTTGTTTTTAAGTTCTATATTTTTATTTAATGGTTATCTTATGAAGTCCTCATATTTCTTGATTCATTATTTTAATCCTCTCCACTCTATTTTTTATTTTTTTTCTATCGAATTACTCTATTTTTATTTAACTATTACCTTATAAATTCCTCTTATTTTTTATTATTTTATAAATTTGCTTGTTTTTCTTTTTTCTTTTAAATTAAGAAACTCAAAGTTACATAGATCGGCATATTTGTCCATGTTTTATTTTACCATTAATGAGTAAATACAAAGATAAATTTGTTAAAGTTATCCCATGATTTAATTTTTTTTACTCTCTATATCAGACATCTAGACAAATTTATATGATGATAGATGGCATAACAAACCATCATCTTTATCAGTCTGACTCCAACTCTTTTGATTCCCTAATTTTTTATTATTTTATGGTTCCACTGATTCTATCATATTTAATTTCTGATTAGTAAGGCCCCGAGGGACTCCAAAGGTGATAGATTCTATTTTTATAGTATGGGGATTTTGCAAATCTCACTGATTGAAATTCTATACTATATGGTATATTTGAACACTATATGTTATATGGCATTTTATAGGTTATTTTATGATTACCCTATTTTTATCATATTTAATTTTTGATAGGCCGAGGTGACTCCATAGGTTCTTAGATCTTACAAATCTGACTAATTGAGGTTTTAAATTGTGTGGTAGATTTGAGCATTGTGTAGGTGATATGGCACTTTATAGAATGTAAAGTAATTATTTCCACCATGTTAGGCAAGATCAACTGTTTGAATCAATGTGGAAAGTTGGCCATAGTTCTAAGATACAAAATAGACTTCTCTATAATTATATTTTATAGTGTATATAGTGTAATTTTCCCTCTTATTTTGTGGCAATTTAATAGATTTAAGATAATAAAATCTGAGCAGTAGTTGTTACAGATATCCTAGATGAATTTTCCCTCTTCCTATGGGATTTTTACATTGTCACACACTTTTTCTACTTGGCATTTTTTTTTACGGCCATTATTTTTTGCATTTCTAGGACGCGTTTGAAGCCCTTTGACATGTTGTGATGGGTTCAAATTTAACTACTACTTATGATTGTTGTAACTTGTGACTCCTATCCTTTTGTTCTCATAAATGTGTGTGTGTGTGTGTGTGTGTGTGTGTGTGTGTGTGTGTGTGTGTGTGTGTGTGTGTGTGTGTGTGTGTGTGTGTGTGTGTGTTAGTTACTAGTTTACTATGAGATTGGTAATTACAATGAGATTGGTTTTATATATTTGCAATATTAATTCAACAAGAAGGGCATTACTAGTACCTGTTCATAATTCAGTAATAAAAATATATATAAATGTAAATATTTTATTAATGATTATAAACTATTTTAAGTAATATTTTTATATATATATGTAAGACTAATTTAAAATAAGATTAAAGTTGGTAATTAATTTATAGTGACATTAAAGTTAGTAATTAATTTATAGTGAGATTAAAGTTGGCAATTACAGTGAGATTGGTTTTATATATTTATAATACTAATTCAAAAAGAAGGGCATTAGCATTTACATTTATTTTTGGCATTGAATATTTAAATGTTATTTAAAATTATTCATAATCATTAATATAACATTTACATTATATGTGTTTTATTATTGGACTATAAACAGGTGTTTTTAATTCTTTTTTTGTTGGATTGGGTGAAGATGTAATAGTAATGAGTTACGTTGGTCTTAGAATTTTGTTATGCATTGGCAAAGGTGGTGTATATAGGTAAAAATAAAAACATGATGCTATTTTGCATCATGTTTTTCATTTTAGTTGTATGCTCCAAGTTGGCTATTGCATTCCTACTTCCATCTTTAACCGATAGTTAGGGTGGGTAGGGATTATATACCCACTTATAGATGGGCTCAGGAGGTGCATGGACTAGGTCTTGACATACAGAGGAATTATCATGAAATGAATTAGCTGGATATGTAAGTTATGAATATTCGAGTTGATATTGTAAGTGTAACATTGCATTGTTAGATCTTATTCAATCAAGTTCTATAATTTAAATTTTTTTCTTTTAGCTCATTATTAGAAAATATAAATACATTTGATTTGTATAAAGTAAGATGTTATGAATTATGATTTTTGTACCCTTTTGGGTGAATGCTATAATTTCATTGAATAAATTTTGTAGGTTGCATTTCCAAATTTGTATTAAGTATTTTATTTTTGTGTTTGAATCATTCCCCAACAAATTGAAATCAAAGTTTATTTAGTTCATACTTTTAGTGACATATGTACAAAATTTACTCTTGTAAATCAAACGCCAACAAATTTTACTCTTGTCAATTGAAGGGCATTTAAATTTACACTTGTCAATCGAAGGGCAACTATTTTTTAGAACTTTTCATCATTGAAGCGCTAGATGCATAAGTACCCTTCAAATAGAAATGAAGGCCAACCCTTCAAATTTGACCTCTGCATCCCACTTTCCATCAGGGTCACACGTGTGGAGAGATGATATGGCATTTCCACCACATAATTAAAGTCCCCTTTTATTTAATGATTTATTCATTTTTTTGATATATCATTACTCTAGATATTTTGTCATGATTTTATCTCTTTATGTGCAATTATTATTCACATGATCATTTTCCTTTAAATCTCATTTTTGACACCATTGGTTCATGGTGTGCTCTATTATGCTTAAGGTTCCTTTCAATCTAGTTGAGTTCACTATTTTTGATTCTATGAAATTGCATGAAGATTCTTTGGTGATCGAGAAGGGTAAAGATGCAGGCTCCATGTTAGACTCCTAAGAGGGGGAGAATATTAAGATGGGTATTGGGAGGATCAAACCTAAATCTTGTTCGAAGATCAAAAACAACAATCCTTTAGTTTGGGGAATTCTTGAGAAAGGGCCCCTTACCCATGTTGAATATCATTGGTCATGATCTTGCACTATCTAAAGAGTTCATAATCACTTGGAATGAGAAATTGGTTATTGTGATAAGAATAAGCATGGAAGTGTAAAAGGATTAAATTTCCCAAGCCATGAGATTAATTGTATACAGTCTAAAATATTATAATAATAATAATAAGAATATGAAGGATGAATGGGTTACAAATTTCTTCAATTATTCAGACAAAGCCAAGGAGGAAACTAAGAGTTTCAAACCCATGGACCTTCCAGAGGCATAACTAGAGGTTTTTAAGCAAATTATGTTGTATCTAACTATGGACACTATTTTCAGCCTAGTTCATTCTCAACACTTCATGTTCCTCAATCACTTCAAGGAAATATACAAGACTAGCCATCTGTTCTTCCTACTACATTCATTGGAGGATTTGTTGTTGGATTTTGAAGGAAACAATAGAGTGTTTATGGCCCATATTTATTTAATCTTACTATTGTTCAAAGGAGCCTCCCCTACGAGGGGAAACAAGCTAGTTTCAAGTGTTGGTGCCAATTCGTCCTCTCAAAAAAGGAAGAAAAGGTCTAGGATTGAGCAAGGAGATGTTGAACCTTTGAGTAAGAAAAAGGAGAATAAAAATGAGCCTAGGAAGAAACTAACCCTGGTTTCAAAGGTATTGGAGGAAACTGCTAAAGACACTACTGAGTCACTGGTTAAGAATGAAACTTTGGTGACTTTCTCAGTTCTAGGCTCCCTAAAGATTCCAAGTCTTGGGATTACTGCTCCACTTGAGTTTAGTTTTCCAAAGGGTAGACTTAGTCCCTATACATAAGTCTCAAAGAAAAAATATTTAAACTCAAGGTTTTAAGGAAAGATATTAAATAAATCAAATGGGCTATATTCCCAAGACAGGATCGGTGATCAGAGTTAGTTTGGTTCTAGATACTAGTACTCTATTAAATAAGAGGTTGGGTGACACTAGGGAACTCTGAACCCTTAGTGCCTTAAGGAGATAGTCTAGGACTTCTGATTCTCCATAGGCATCCCCTAAAGGTACATATGTTCCTTCCTCTGTGGGCATCAGAGGTTGGCTGGAAAACAAGGTTTGAGCTCTAGGACTAGTGGGAAAGCTAAGAAGACCTCCCCTTAGGATCTTTGGTGGAAACCCCCTAGCTTCGGTCTCTTTTTCTTTTGTTTTTATGTGTTATTCTTGACTAATTCTATTTTTTGGCTACTCATTGGGTATATAGCTCCTTTTTGTTTTGTGTTTCTATCTGATTCTTTATGTTGATCAGTTTTGTGTCACTAGTGATTTCTTTTGTAGGAGACCCAAGCCTCCTATTATGTTTCGATTTGGTTTCCACACCAAATAAAGATGGATTTAATATTAATAAAAAAAAATTATTTTCCAAAATTATATTTAAAAAAATGATGCTAATGTATTATGAAAATAAATTAATATTAATATCAAATGAAATTAAGCTTATTAAGATCATAAAATTAAATATGTTATTAATTTTATTGACCATTACATATGAATTAACTTACTATTATTATACCTTAGAAAAATATAAATTAATTACAATATTTGATATTCCATATCAAATTGTTATAACTTAATCACTTCATTAAATTACATAAAATTGTTTCCTTTCATTAAATCAAATAAAGTTAGTATAAAAACTTAACATAAATAAATTTATTATTATTATTATTATTATTATATATATTTATATATATATATATATATATATATATATATATATATATATATATATGCAAATTATTATGAGTATAAAATGAAAAATATTATTAACTTAAGAGTGTTAAATAAGAATAAACTGAATGTTTTTATATCATTGAAGTATTTAAAATGTTTTATATATTATTAAAGTTCATAAATAATGAAAATGTTTTGTTTTTATATATATATGATTAGGGAAGTCCAACATTGTTTATGGCTTATAATATTTTTTTCGAATAACACATTCCTATATTTTCCCCCTCACTTTTAAAAATAATTATTTCTTTTACGTTAAAAATTGTGTTGTAGTAGTTGTAATACCGAAGAAAGATGTCAATGAAGTGAAGGGTTATGCCCCAACATTCAATCCATTTGATACCAATGTATATGAAATTAGCTTCCATATACCTTCAAGGATATCAAAAGTCCCCATAGTTGTTTTTAAATCTTAGCCATATGAAGCCTTTAGTTGTCTATTACTTATGGTGCACATGTAAATTGTTAGCTCCAAGAAATTACTCACAAACAAACTCAAATATGGGATAGTCGACTATAAACATGGTTTAATCTCCCTATTTAGTACTCTAAAAAATTGGGATAACACTATTTATGAATGAGATAATTCTTGATGTGAGCCCATAATACAAACAAACACTATATCAATGTTACCCACCTCCACAAACACTGTTGTTAGCCATGAAACTTTAGAGTTGATAGAAAACATAATAAGAAAAAAATTCCAACTTATTTTGAATAGTCCATATAATTATCATAGATTTTTTTTGACATATCATTTTCAATTTTTATGTGAATTGGTGAACATTCGTTCTAAATGACTATTAGAAATTTTTATGTTCTTAAGAATGGGTAGTCGTCCATCTCAACTATTACACTTCCTCATATTTTTAATAATGGGTGATCACCCATTCACCAAATAATGAAACCAAAAACTATCAAGACAAATAAATTATCAATAGGCCAATATCTTGAAACAATACTCAGAATTGATTTGTATTGAATGACTTGAAATGATTAAAAACTCAAACCATGCTTAAATAAACCACAACTCAAAATTTAGAGTTGACATGTAAAAATTCAAAAAAACTAAAATCTAAAAAAAAACATCTATTTTTAGCAACTACTATTTATAGTAAGTTTCACATGCAAGCATATGCGGCTTTAAAAATCTTCCAAAATATCTTAAACACTAAAATTAGCCTATGGAATGAAATTCAACTGAAGTTGACATCCAATCCTCAAAACTTACAATTTTTAAAAATAGAAAATTCTTGAAAAAATCATTAAATGTTAATTTTAGATCTTCAGATGATCACGTATGGCCTTAAAAAAATATTGAAATCAAGTTTAAGCAGATAAAATGACTTAAAACAGTATCAAACTTTTCAAGGCGATCATTTTGACATGTGGAAGAGTCCAAACAAAACTACGGATCAAAAATTATAACCTCTAAAAAATCAACATATTTTTCTACATCAATTCAATACCAAAAATAATAATTGTATAACTACTTAATTCAAATGTATAAACTAAAACATTGTGGATATGGGAAAAAAAAAAACAACCCAACAAATGAACCGTGAAAATAAATAAATGTAATATTACAAGAATTTTCCATGTTATTGAGAATGGGCACTAAATTATTCTCAAATATTAGAATTTCCCTTGTATTCTAGAATCGGTGGATGCCCGTTCTTAATGGCTTCTCCATGTTTGACAGAATGGGTGGCCACTCTCCTAAATATGTTCATATTATTAAAACATTTCCAAATAGATACTATACTAAAATGTTAGATTTAGATATGAATGGTTGAGTAATGTGAACGTTAATTATGTTATAAGATATTATTTTCAAATGTCATATTTCAAATGGATTATGAGTATGGGAGCCACCCGTTCCTTTTGTCTGATAGAGGATTGTCTCAAAGAAGCATGTCAAAAAGATTACGTCAACATCAAAACTAAGAACTAAATAAAACCCTAATTCCTATGTATAAAGTAAATTATTTTAGAAATGTGGAGAGCCCAATAGATGGGCCCATAAGAATAATTAAGATGGGAACCATTATAATTTTCAATGATCTTCAGAACTAGCAGCCAACCATTTTAAAAACGATGATTTTACAAACGTTTTTAGCTGACCACATGCTTTTTAATAGAATATTTCTCAATATTTTTGAAATCATAACCATTTGAATGGGAAGCTACCAATTATTTAAAGGAAAAAAAACCAAAATTTCATTCTTTTAAAACATGATTTTAAGATGTTAATCAATTGTGAGTTTCGCTTTTCTTACACCAATTGATGTTTTTGAATAATTTTTTAATTTTAAGAAAAAATGGCTCCGGTTCGCCTATCTCCCATAAAGAGATATTACATTTATAGATGGTGCAATCAAATTGGATAGTAGATATGAGGATGGGTTTATGGATATCTACTATTTAGATAACTACCACAATGACACATGGTTTTTTATTCAATATTAGGGGAATATCAACACAATTGGCATTGTGTTAAGAATGAAATTTAATACTGATGATCTAATTATTGTTCAAGTAGAACATATAAACAACAACAAACAAACATGTCATGTTATTCAAATCGTACTATAGGTTTTGTTATATTATAAAAATGGCATGGTTCGTTCATCAAAACATCAAAAGGATTCATATGATTTATACAGTTAGAAAATAGATCCATATATAGGTGGTGACAATAGTAGTGTGGAAAATAGTCAAATTCTTTTTAATTTAATTATAATGTTCTTAAATAAATATTAATATAGATTTATTTCATTTTTCATTCATCTTTTTAATATGGAAAAACAATTTAGTGAAAAATATTTCATGTAATTTTTTTACTTTTATGAGGAAAAAATTGTCCAATATGGAAAATGATACTTCACTAACACAATTACATGAGTTAAGACCCTATACAACGCGAAGGAAAATCTTAAATATAAATGGAAAATAAATAAATAAATAAATAAATAAATAAATAAATAGCGAGTCTTCAATGAGCTAAAACATGGCCAAGCTAAGTAAGGATACTTCACTATCAATGTTCCCTAAATTAAGACCCTCTAAAAGTGAGTGGAATATCTTAAATCAATATGAAAAGGAATTTAAAAAATTAAATCTTTAAGATTTGAAGAGATTCAATTTTTTATGTTAAATAATAAAATTATTAAAAATTGGAGTTGAACGTTGTCATTGTTGGTGAAATAATTACCATGCACCTTTAGTTAAGTTAGTTTAGGTAGTTTGATTTTATACTAAAGGTAGTTATTATGTATTTAGAGTGGGTCCATGTACAATGATGTATTTAGTGCTTACCTGCACACATTTTCCACTATCATTAGATGCAACCTTTAGTGTGGCCAATATGAAAAGAGATGCAAGTCATTGAATTTTCTATAAATACTCTTCTCTTCATTTGTATTTTACAAAGGTTGAGATACATTATTGTATTATGACATTGTTGATTGATGGATTTAAATCATTAGTAGTATGTATAGACATAGATGTAACATATTTTAACAATATTATTGGTTGTTATTTTAGTTCTCCTCTTATCACCTCTATCCTATATGACCTATGCTTTAGTTCTTCTTCAATCTTAGTTAGACCATATACTAACATGGTACCAAAGTTATTAAAGGATAGCTTTATATCTTAGGATAAATTTTTACAATTTTTTTAAATGAAACATTTTTTAGCATCTAATTTTCCAAGCCATGTAAATTTCATTTCACATAGATCTGATAAATTCGTAGTGGTAAAATTTATCTATTTTTGAACATGTTGTTCAAGTGGTGTATTTTAGGGCACTCATGAAGGAAATTAATTCATTATTTCTAGTTTTTGACACTTTGACATGATGATTGTTATTTTTGGCTTATGACATCCATAGCATTAGTCGATTTATGTGTTTGAAGTAGTGTATTTTGGGCCAATTATGTAGGAAGGTTTTTTGGATTGTTGAGTATTTATTACCCATATTATTATAAATTACACTCAGAACATTTAGGACAATTGGGGCCCTTTTCTAAGTGCTTGTTGCATTTTTTATGAGAGGTAGTTTTCTGAAAATAATCACCTTTATGTGTATGTTTGGTTTCTTTGTTTTATCAAAATAATGAGTTTGGTTTCCTTGAATGTATATCGGAATCTTAATAGGCACTTTATTTTCAGGAACTTATAGGAAGTTTTTAGTATGTATCATATTTTGATGGCATTTTTTTGGTGCACTCTTCGATATTATATACCCTTTCCTTGATATTATGACTAACTCCATGTTGTGAGCAACACTCCTTTCCCTATCATCTATAAAGATTTATAATTACCCATGGGTAGTCATTTTTAATGGCTTAAAAATTACCATGAAAATTTAGTGCTTTGAGTAGTGGATTCATACCACTTATGCAGATATTATTATTTTTTTACCAAGTGTTCATTTTTATTCTATAAAGCATTGACAACGTGTATATCATTCCACCTTGCATACTAGTGAGGCTCACCACTATTCTATAGCATCATCTAATTCAATACTAGACATAACATTTTGAGAGATCCATTTATATCATCATCTTCTACCCACTTTAACATTGAGGGGGGAATAGGTATGCAATGGTTCCTCATATCTTTTCTATGTAATTTCTTGAAATCATTGTATTTTCTTAACATTTTTACATAGGTACCTCATTAATCCTTGTTGTCAAGACCTATTTTTTGAGAATTTTAAGACTCTTAATTTTTTCCTTGGACCTCCCTATTTTTTTCTTAAGTGGTGTTTTGGTGAAAAATTTTAGTGTGCACATTTATTTAAGTTAAATCATGTAGTTATCTTTTCTACTAAAGGTAATTAGTGTGTAGTTAGGTGTGCACATGTCCAATGATGCATTTAAAGCTTAACTTCCCACATGTGCCACCATCATTAGATTCTAATTTTTGTATGGCCAATAGGAAAAGAGATACATGTCCTTGAATTTTCTATAAATACTATTCTCCTAATTTTTATCTTACAATGGTTGAGATACATTATTGTATTGTGATGTTTTTTTATTGATGGATTTACATCATCAGTAATACATACACATAGATGTTTCATATTTGATAAATATTTATTATTGTCATATTAGTTCTCCTCTTCTTGCCTTTATCCTATGTGAACTGTGTATTGGTTCTTCTTAAATCTTAGTTAGACTATATCTTACCATCAAATTAGCACCTTCTAAATACCCATATTGGTTTCTTGATAGATCCAGTGATAACCAACTGATTATTATAAATTTATATGATCATGTGCATATTTAGTGGGACTAAATATTTATTCCATTGAAGAAAAAATATATTGATATCTTAGATATAGAGTTTAAGCATGATATTTAGAATGTTGAGACCCACTTATACATTATTGATGAACAACATACAATGAAACTTCAAAAAACTATTCTTACGAACCATATTTTTTCTTCTATCCATGCCATATTTAAAGACATGATTACTCATATTTTGTTTGCCAATACCATAATATAGATGATAATAAGTATTTTTAAAGATATAAGTATGGATAATAATATATGGATTTGAAAAATAATTATTGACATGTTGTACAAAGTAGGGTCAACCTAGACCATGGAGAGAAGAATCAAAAACCCTAGTATAGATCATGAAAAGGGAGGAAATTGGAAGGTATTTGAAATATTTTTATCAATTAAAATAGAAATAAAAAATTCATTTTAATAGACCTTTTATTAAAAAAACATATTTCCGTGTTGTGATATAGACCTTTGAAAAATAGATCTTAAATATTTTTAAAAAAATAGAAATGGATAACCTAAATGATAAGATATCATTTCTCCTACTTCTTGATGACAAAAAAATAAAGGGTTATCTTTTTTATTTGTACATAAATGGTGGCCTTGTATGTTGTCCAATAAATTATTACGATCAACATTTGAAGCCAAATTCAGTAGATGATTTGAAGACTGATTTATTCGAAGGAACAAGGGGTATGTTTGAAGGTGAATTTTATGTAATTGTATATAAATACATCAATTGAGAATTTTGGATGAGAATAAATCTTGAACCCAATGTGAATCTAGAAAAAATAAAAACATATTTCAAAGGAATAAAAGATTAAAAATTATAAGGGAAAAAATTTTGGACTCAAATTATAGAAGACGTAGTTATGATGTGATCAAAAACATCCAACACTTTTGAAATTTTTGATATGCATGAAACTCACTTTTATCAAATTTTCAAGGAATTTTCAGATGAAAAGGGAAAACACAAAATAAAATAAATTCAATCTAGGAAAATGAGAAAAAAAATATAAGAATAAACATCAATGTAAAAGGATGTTAAGGACCTCATGGAAATGTATATATCATATTTTATTAATAATATCCAAGTCAGGGATAAATATAATTATAAATTCACATGTTAATGTTCTTTTCCATTTCATTTAAATAAATTAAATGACATAACTAAAATAACATCGTATACCCCTTAGTCCAGAGATTTTAATTGTTGACATATTTAGTATTGTGATAAACATTGTACAAATTGATATTATAGATAATCTATCTTGCATTGGGTGTGATTGAATGATTTGTGTTTGCATATTTATTATTCTAGTGGTCATAGCACACTTGTTTCGTAATATGTTCACAATTACATTTAAAAATATAAAAACATGAATGAAATCATTTTGGAAGAATGTTATAGAATTCTAAATAAGAAAGGTAGGTTCTAGGGACTATCAGTGGTTTAGGCATTTATGGAGACTCCATAGTTCAAATGACATTATTGATGAAGGGGTGACCATATAAATTAATTGGTCACACACAGATCCCTTGAATATTATGTGCTAATTAGATATTAGGTTTTTGTTATCAGAGCACTCATTTGAGTTTGAGAAAGAATTATTTTATCTTGAGCATCTGGTTAACAAATGTAGCATAGAATCATCCCATATTCTAATAATTTACACCCAAAAAAATGTGGTAAAAG